>JAOUZG010008327.1:1196435-1211130 GCA_026289955.1 Argiope argentata | reverse complement strand
CTTGGTCGTCCTGATCGCCCCCCTGTCCGCAATAGAATTTGTTTCAGAAAATCTTTTCAAAGTTCTCACGGCAGTAGGAAGGACACATGGTACTTTAGCAGCAATTTGGCAAATAGAATAACCGTCTTCCTTCAAATGTATTATTTTGTACCTTTTATTCTCAGACAGATATGAAAATTTAGCCATAATTCTAATATTTTCCACAAACGCACCTCAAATTGCTTTCAATACACTATTTTCCACAAGCCCTCAACTGCATTCAAACAGAAGCGGCAAAGAATTTGCCGATGGGGAGGCAAGACAAATCCGACAGGAAGGCAAGCACAATATCTCTCATTTAACTTCAAAATAATTCAAAATAGTTAATTTTACATTTAATTAAAGAAAATCAAGTATTATTTAGATTCTTCCTCCGGTCCTCCTTTTATTTTTCACTGTACATTTGTTTAAAAAAATGTTGTTATGCGATATCTCTTTCATTTGTAGGATATATTGCCAAAATGAGTCCAAATTATAAGTTAAATGAACGACTATTTAATCAAATATCGGAAATCTACAGACTTCTTCGACACTCATCGCATCGAATTTATAGTCGATTGATCAAAAATCGTCAATAAATTAGCTTATCACCTTTGTCGGTTATATTTTCAAAAGTAGTACATATTATAAGCTGAATGAACGACATTTGAATCAGATGTCTGAAAATCTGCGTAATATATGTCTTCGACATCCATTATTTTCAATTTTTAGGTCTATCAAAAATTGTATATGAAAATACGGTATATTATTGATTTATCACCCTATCGAATATTTTATCAGATATAGTCTAAACAATTAAATCATTACTTGGATATTTCGATTGTTTAAATGTATTAATTTCAAGGAGGTTTTCAAATAATCATATTCGATAATGCGCAGCTCTCTACAACCATCCTCAAATTGTGAACATTTTTAGCTTCAGCTTCAGCATAAAATTTCTCGGAGCACCCGTCCTTTGGGGAAAAAGGACAATCTCCTTAATGATGTGACTGTAAAGAGCTTTACTTTTATTATTTTGACATGGACTGGGAATGTTCTGAGTTTGTTGGATTAGTCGCGAGTTTTTCTCAAGATCGGGGTCTGCAATCGGCTGGGTCAGCTTGAGAATCCTCTCTGCGCTTTCCTATTGGTCAGTACATGGGAGGGGGTGAGGGTGTATGCATTCGTTTTGAATCGGTTGTGGAAACTTTGTCAGTTGAAGTTACTTGACAGTCAGCTGTTCGATCAGCTGATCAATCAGCTGTGTAGAAGGGTTGAGAGTGGGTCAGTGAAAGGGTTGAATGTAGGTAAGTTAAAGGGTTGAGATTTTAAAGCAGGATATTTCTGGGTCTTCTAATTTTTTGATTTGGCTGATAATTCGGGATGCTTTTAATGGCTTCGTTTTCTATATTCTCAAGATTTTTGTAGAAGCTAGTTGCCGATTTAACAATGAACTTTTTTAGATCAGGGTAATTAATTGCTTTATATATTTCTGAATTGGAGAAGTAGTTTGGTGTTTTGCAAATGTTTTTAATGATTTGATTTTGTTGTTGGTCAATTAATTTGAAGTTGCTTTTGACTGCATAACCCCATACGGGGCATGCGTAAGTAAGTACTGGACGCAAATAGGCTATGTAAATAAGTAATTTGTAGTCCCTATTCATTTTAGAGTTCCTTGATATTAAGGGGAAAAATTATTTTACTAGATCTTGGAACTTGTTTTTGGTGTATATAAAATGGGGTCTCCAGGTGAGTTTCCTATCTAAAATTAAACCAAGGTATTTGCAGCTCTGAGACCACGGGATGTATTTATCATTAAATTTAAGTTGGGGAAAGTTCGTGTTGTATGGCGATTTGTAAAACATTATGGCTTCAGTTTTTGATGCGTTAGTTGCAATTTTCCAGGTAGGTGAACATTTTTACCGACGAAACTCTAAATATCTCGCCAACGGGGGGGAAGAGGCTACCGGCAGGGGGGGGGGGGCCCTAGCCCCCCCCCCTGCCCCCCTGCTATCGCCACATCTGCATTCAAAACAACAAACCACGTTTCACCATTTTCTTTCAACCCCTTATCGCTTTTGCTCTCTGATTGGTTGAAATAACGGAGCATTTCATTGGTTGAAAACACATCCTTACAGTGACCTTGTCCTTTCTTGTCAAGGTTTCTTCAACATATCAAAGAAACAATTTACTTTAGATGAAATCTACAAACAGATTTGAAATCAGCATGAAAAAAATACAATAAAATTCAATAACATTATTTAAGAAAGTGCGATAATTTAATAACGAAAAATAGAGTCAAATACAAAAATTACTGAAAAAAGTGAGTGTGTTCAGGACTTTTCGCCACCAGTGTATATATAATGTGTGAGTGTGTAATAATATTTTAAATGTAATTAATTCCCAAAGTTTTGTCATAATTTAACTCATGGTAATTTCCTTGTAAAATGTTATTTCCTGATCCATTAATAAATCAAATAAAGTATTATAAAATAAATGCGCCATTGAGTCCACGTGCCAAGGGGATGGATAATAAATCTCGTGTAAATATTCTTTTACAGGATTCCTTCGATGAATAATAAATCACTTATATCAAATAAATTCTTTTAAGAAAATCCTGCTTTTCCCTTGTTTAAAGGTCAACTAAGGTCAAAAGTATAAGAATTCATTTCACGTATCTACACGTGTGTGATTTATGAGGATATCATAGTATATGTCGAAAGATAGATGTTGCGTCCCTTTTTGAACTTTTCTTGTGCTTTTGTGCAGCTGAAATAAAACGAAATTAATCCTAGAGTGCTAACCATTCGTTTCCTGGACGAACACTTACGAAATAACTTTCACTATTCTCCTATAAAGGTAAAGGGATCGTTCTACTCAGTACCTTCATCTGACCTTGGGAACTACACATGGGGACATTACTTTCCCCCAAAATATTTCTGCTTGTAGTATATCCAGAACAATAGTCGTCTCTGAGACGAATGGTTATCTGTTCCGTTAGTATTAAGAAGGTATTTCTGTGTATGTTTAGCGATGTCAAAGCGTTTACTCGGAGAAAATTTGTGGGGTAGGTCAGAAGCTTTCTGTGAATTATTAAATGAATTAAGTCAGGAAGATCATTCTACTTCTGAGAATGAATCGGAAGATGAAGATTTTATTGAAGTTCTTCTTGCTCCATGGATGCAGAAGCGTCTCAACACATCATCTTTGACCCGATCAACACGGACTATTATAAGTGAACTTCTAAAATTGAATTTAAACATCCAACGACCTGAACAACCCGAAATTTGAAAAAAAAAAATTCATTTTGCCCATATAATTTGCGCAGAATGACGCACAATTTTTGTTTGTTATGTTCAAGAGCAATGTCTGAGAATATCACGCATATATGTGTAAAGATTGCTTCGAAAATAAATAAATAATATTTTTATCCGACTTGACAATCAAGAGTTATGAAATCACCTGCAGGTAGTTTGCTTTCATTTAAATTAGCTTTAAAAATTGATTTTAAATGCAATTCATCTGGGAGACGAATGGTTATCATTCTTGTTAGTTTTTTAAAGGTTACCTTTCTAGGGTTAAAGGTCAGCAAAGGTCAAAAGTATAAGAATTCTTTTCAGATATCTACAGGTGTTTTATTTATGAGGGTATCATAGTATATGTCGATAAATAGATGTTTCGTCCTTTTTTGAAATCTTCTTGTGCTTTTGTGCTGCTGGAATAAAACGAAATTAAAAAGACAATATGTGTTTATTTGATGATTTTCGGTCACGACTCACTAAACTTCTTTCCCATCAAAAGTAATATGGATTATATTACATATATAATGTGGGAAAGAAATTGCTATGATGAACACACACAAAAAGGCAATTTTAGAAAATTATAACGTGCTGTAAAATCACTCTTTTTATTTCTTCTGGAGATTTTGATATATATTCTTGTTTCCGACTTCGCTGAGACCGAAAAACACATTTTTTGACATTATGTCTACCTGTTATTGAGTTAACTTAAAAGTATTTTGAGCTAAATGGTTGAAATTTTGTATATGGAATTGTAATAAAATTTGTATATTTCTGTCTAACGAATGAAATCCATTCAGAAGAAGTCTCTCTGCTGTCCGAGAACTTGATAATTCCAAAACGCATAGACATAGATGAATAAAACTTGTTAAGAGATTTAACATCAAAAATATTGACACGTTAAATTTTAAATAAGTTTAACAAACGGCTGAGTGTCTGTCAGTCTATGCTTTCACGTGCAGATCAACTTTATAATTCGTAAACACAAGGTCTTAAAACAATGAAATTCGGAAAGTTGTCTCGTGACTACAATTTCGTATCAAATGTTTTAATAAGTCGGTAAAAAATTATCAAAAAATGCATCTTGTGGATACAATATGACTGTTAAACCATGTAAAGAAAGCTGTCTTGTTATGAGAATTTGCATGTTTTGACTTTTTTGTATGAGAACCATTGCAAAAGGTAGTCTTCCTGTAGGATTTGGAAGAATGCAGGAAAATAAGTGCATTTGTGGAGGAATCGGTACTGTTTACCCCTATTTAAAGGATTGCGCAGAAATCTCCAAACATAGAAAACATCTGCAAGTTAAAAATAATGGCTTGAGTTCAGTACTGATGGTACCAGTTAATCTTAGGACTCTGAAGGACATGATGTCTAAAATTGTCAGTTTTTTTGCCAACTGTTTGAAAGTTTGTAGAAGAGGTGGTGGTCTGTATTTGATCCCCTTTGAGGCCAATTATCTAAAACAGAATATCAGTTTGACAGATTTGGCCAATGTAAGGATAGACATTGCTACTGTCCACAGTCGGCCACAACAAAACCTGTCGATACTGCTACGCTCAGTGGTGGCGGGGTGGTCGACTGTACAGAAGAAGTATTGCGTTTATATGCATGCGAAAGTACCATCGGTATTAAACCGAAATTTAAATAAAGTCTGTTCAGTGAATTTTAAAACTGAGTACTAAATATTATTTATCTAAAAGTTTAAGTTAGTTCAGAGGTTAAGACGTTCAGTGGTGGTGGGGTGGTCGGCTGCACACAAGAAGGAATCCATCAAAAGTTGGAAACAAATTCCATGCATACCTTTCAAAGGAACTGAAGCTTTGTACAGAAATTCTCAGAAAACACCATATGTTTAGACAGTAAGGCACTGTGTCACTAGGGAAGTTGGGGATAAAGTTGATAAATGGGCAGACCTCAAGAGGGGGTAAACTTCCGTGTAAAGGAGTGGTTTGACCTTGACCTCTTTTCCAGCTGTGGTGAATTGTACGTGGCTATAAATAGGTTACTTGCCAGTGCGGACAGTGGCTACAGCGGACACAAAGTGGGGGGGAGGGCAGAGTGGACATTCTCCCCCTTATTGTGTTGCTTCCCTACCGTATATGTCATCTATAGTGCACTTTTAAGCTATGCACTTGTAGAGATTAGCCGATACTTTTGAAAGGGAAGGCCCTTTCTCATTTTCTCAGTAGAGGTTTGATTTTCAGGACATGTGAAAGTCGTTTTAGATCGTGAAAAAATCTGTGATGGAATCTATAGGCATTTCAACAAAATTACTCTCTATAAAAAAAGGAAAAGAATGTTTATTTGTAGATAAGTAACCACACCGTTTAAGTTGAAAAAATAAATTGGGAATGTGTAAAAGAAAAGGCATCTCGTTGTATAGAAAATGTGTCTCTGAAATTCGCCTTGGAATCCCTGAAATTCCCATATATATATATATACTGTTATTGTTATTATACTGTTACTTAATCCTAGAAAGGTAACCTTCAAAAAACTAACAAGAATGATAACCATTCGTCTCTTAGACGAAGTGTATTTTAAATCAATTTTTAAAGCTAATTTAAATAAAAGCAAACTACCTGCAGATGATTTCATAACTCTTGATTGTCAAGTAGGATAAAAATATTATTTATTCATTTTTGAAGCTATCTTTACGCACATTTGCGTGATGTTCTCCGCACATTGCTCTTGGATATAACAAAGAAAAATTGCGCAAATTATACGGGTAAAATGCACACATTTTTTTTTTTAATTTCGGGGTGTTCAGGTCGTTGGATGTTTAAATTCAATTTTAGAAGTTCACTTATAATAGTCCTTGTTGATCGGGGGCAAAGTTGATATGTCGAGACGCTTCTGCATCCATGGAGCAAAAAGAACTTCAATAAAATCTTCATTTTCCGATTCATTCTCAGAAGTAGAATTAACTTCCTGACTTAATTTTTTCAATAATTAACGGATAGTTTCTGACCCGAACCCACAAATTTTCTCCGTGAAAACGCTTCGACATCTCCAAACATACACAGAAATACCTTCTTAATACTAATGGGATGGATAACCATTCGTCTCTGAGACAACTATTGTTCTGGATATACTATAAGCAGAAATATTTCGGGGAAAAGGAATGTCCTCATCTGTAGTTCCCAAGTTCAGATTAAGGTACTGAGTATAACGATCCATTTACCGATATAGGAGATGAATAGTCAAAGTTATTTCGCGAGCGTTCGTCCAGGAGACAAATGGTTAAAGGGGGGTTAATATTAATTTTTAAATATTTCTCTGAAAGTTTTTATTTTTATTACATTTTGCTATACTTAAGATTTATTCACATTATAATATCTTAATACAAATAAATAAATTGATTTACAAAAATGTATTTATTTTTGTAATTTCATAACAGAGGGCCAAAACAGAAAATTTCGGTTTCTTTTTTTTAAAAAAAAAATGTTATCTTACGTGAAAGAGATTTGCCACTAAAAATACAGTTATAAATTATATTTTTGATTTTCAAAAGTATTTATTTATCTGTTCTAAGGTGGTGAAAAATATGTATCCGCAGGCTTAAGCACGATGAGTTTCTGAGTGTCCGCTATAGCCACGTCCGCTGTACTCACACCCCAGTACATAGGTCATTGTATAGTCTGTAAGACTTAGTCCGAACTTGTAACAACTTACCAAAAGGAAAACTGCGCATGCTCCTAGAGATGCACAGCTTCCTTGGAACAGCACACTTGCCAATCTATTTTTATTTTACCTTATTTTCCCCATTTGAAAATCTTCTTTTATTTGTACTTTTTTTTCACTTTTAAATTTAGTTTTGCTTTTCATGTCTTTTCTAGAATTTTTAAGGCAACGGCCCTTTTCAGAGTCAAATAACAATGCTGATATTGGCGTATCGGATTGATTTAGAAAGTAAAATATTTTCAGTACATAATGTACATTCCAAATACAAGGCAGTTTTAAATGTTTGGAATGTAAAGAAGAAACTGCTAGCAACCGGGATTTAAAGCGCGTGTTTTAAAAATCCATAAGAAAAAAGAATTTTTAGAACCTGTGAAGAAATAAGCAGTTTTTTTCTAAGGATTGTAATAGAAAATTCAGTAGCGCATGAAACATAAGATCTCATCAGAGATAAAAAAATATAAACTTAAATAAATTCTAGAAAAGGGGGCAAGAGACTATGGAGTAATGAAACATTTTTTTTTTACAAGTGACACCGCTTGAGTTATTTTGATACCAAAAATGAAGGTAATAGACATCTAAAAACTCAGTACAGCAAAATAATCTATATTAATAAAAATGCAACTCGAAATGCGTTGCTAAGCGCAAAACTGGAGAACGGCTTGACCGATTCGGCTAATTTTTTAAAATATTTTCGTTAAGACACGAGGATGGTTCTTATGGAGAGAAAAAATGGAAAAACTGCGAGGAAAATAGTTAAAACGACACTTTTCTTACTTTCCCGCCAAAAATCTTCATTTCCTTCCCCCCACATCAACTAAGATAGCAGGAAGTAATAAATTATGATTTGCTTAGAAAGAAATACGCGAAGCCAGTTGGTTTTCATTCATAGATAACGGGATGTTTAAAAAAGAAAGGAAATAGTTGCTTTTACTATTAGTCGATATGAATATTTAATCTATGCCTGCTCAAAATTAAGTCTGGGCAGGGAAGAAAAAAAAAAGAATGAAAAGAAGGGTGTGTGTGTGTCACCATTATTTCCTCTGTGAGCGGCATTTTCCAAGCTGTTTTTAAACTTTCGCATCTCTTGAAAACCAACTGTGTTTTTATTTGTTTAGTGTGTTTACATTTATGAAAATTAGAATCTACTTATTCTATAAAAACGTAGAAATTTAGACCTTTCCCTCCACCATGTAAGTAAAATATCAATTCCGGGACAATCATTGCTCGGATAGAAAGAGAAAGATGAGTAGTACAATGAACAGAACATCTGAAGAAAATAATACTATAAATGAATTATATGATTATCAAAATTTATTTGGTTTAAAAGTATTTTGGTGAAAAACCTGTTCTGAGACACAGCTACATAAAATATTATATGAAAATTTTAGCGAGCATTAATACTGGCGAACCGACTGGTCGCCAAAGGCGGCTAGTAATAATAATAATAATTTATTCCTCTCAACCATAAAAGAATATTACAAGCTGCCAATAGAAGTTAAGAAGTTAAATTTAGTTAAAGATCATAGAGGCCATGAAATGGAGTTGAAAGATAATCAATTATCCTCTTCTGAAAGGCGAAGTCCTCTTCCCCCATTTTATCCCTCAGGCAGTTTCTCAGGTTACTTTGTTGCCTGTGGAGGTGTCCTAAATTTTTCCGCAAATTTTCGGTGAAGTGTCCAGCCATCAAAGAACCCCGAAATGGAGGAACGTGTGGTCCCCTTGAAGATTCGGTCCTTGGAACTAGGTTCTTGAAAAGAGCTTGGATCTGGCAATGTGTCAAAAAATCACTAAAGGGTAGGGGATAGGGTAGCAATAATAAATGGGCAGACATCAGGGGGTAGCACACTTCCGGTTAAAGAGTGGTCTTACTTTAATGACCTTGATCTTTCTTGTACTGCCAAGGTCATTGAAGGTGAATACTAATATAAGTCACTCCCCAAATTGCTGAAATTCGTCTCCGAGCTAGTCTCTTCAAAATTGGTTAAAAAATTTAAAAGGGTTACTATTATCATGTGTTGGCGAAAAAAGTATTCATCATGAAGTGTCATAATTTGTTTACAATTTTACAAGCGGCTTGCGTTAAAATAAAATTTTTAATTTTTGTTGCTTTTCCATCTAAATTTCATTGCGGTTATGCCCCTAGGAGTCGCATTGTCTCCACCAGAAGAAAAATACTCAATGTTTTGAAGATGAATGTTCCCAATCCCGCTTTCTCAACCAATCAAAAGAGCTGTTAAAAGAGCAAAAGAACTGACGTTTCAATGTGAGTTGTTAATTGTTTTTAAGTGAGAAAGTGAAGAACACTGGTTAAAGTCACCCTCTAAACGATGACGCATCGGAAAATCAATTCGTTCTTCTACCAATTTGGACGATTTAGACTTGTGCGTTATAAGACGATGTGTCAGCAAATTTTATGTCAGAACTCAAATACCTTTACTTCGCACTCTTCAGCCAGCCTTTGGGGAAAAGGTCAATTTTCCCTTTAAAGTTGAAACATTGAGACGTGTTCTACAAAAAATTATATTTAGATGTAAGCCATCTGTAGATTAAGAGGATGATTGTCATGGAAAGGTCGGGCATCATAGTGTGGAGATAGAGGTATTTAAGTGATACAAAATGCAAAAGGGGAAAAAAAACGAGTTGTCTATTTCGATGAAACTTCAATTCGTAACAACTTTTCATTTGGGAAATGTTGGCAAAGCAGCAAGATGGAAGCTCTCAACAAACAATCGCTTCATCGTTGCCCGCTCAGGAAATCATGATGGTTTTATACAAGTGGCAAGTTTAATATTTCAGTCTGGAGTAGCCTGGGGAGATTAGCCAGATGAACTATGATGACTTTTCCATGTGGCTACAAGAAATGTGACTTCAAGATATGATAACTTTATAATTTTTCTAAGTACCTTCAATAAAAAGTTCTTCCATATATTCCCCCACATTGTGTGATTTGCATAAAAATCACTCCTTTCCACACTATAGTGTTAAAGCCTGCACCTCCAAAATATTCCACAAAGAAAAAGCTATCGGAATAGTTAGAAGAGAGTGCCATTCCTTTTGATATAAGCATTCGAATCCTAACTTAATGGTATCCAGATATTTTCTGTTAGTGAAATTTTTAAAGTAAATGTTCATGATGTTTTAAGAACTCCGCCATATCATTGTGATTTAAATGTCATCAAAAGGCATGGATATCAAAAAAAAATTGTATGTATGAAATAGAAATGCTAAGACGATATCGTCAACATAACATCTCGAAAAGATCCGGCTATAAATAGTCTTTTAAAAGTAAAAGAGGATGAGTTTCTGTGACCATGTTCAAAAGATGTATTTGGAGATTGAATATTTAGCTGAGCAAACTATCGACGAGTTTAATTTCATTATAGAGGATAACTCAGATGATTCTGAAGCAACCGTCTTCGAATTTGATTTCCAGTTTAACGGCGAATCCACCTTAAGCGGCAACGAAGTAAAGTTGTAAGCACGCCTTCTTTTGGCGCCCAAGTACTCTTATTGGTTAAGAATGCGACCAATCATGAATTCTGTAAATTCTAAGGAGATTTTCATTTTATATTGAAATCAAACAGACAACTGAAAAGAATAGTTAATGCATAATAATACATGAGGAAAAATAATACATGACGGCCTCCAAATTGAACCCTCTTCGGAATTTATCAAAAGAACATCAAAAAAAGTTATTCGAAAAAATACCCTAGATTTGTAGCGAGTTATTTCAATTGCCAATATGTGACCCTGCAGGTTCCAGTTCTCTCAAGAGACCTAGAGCTACCGTTGACAACTGCTGTATTAATTTTCCAGTAGTTAAAAAGCTGCGAATTAATTAACTCTTTCACCAATCTAGTGTTTTAAATACTCAAAATTATTTCTGCTAAGACCTTAGAAAGCTACAATGTGCAACATGCATAAAATCTGGAATTTTTATTTTTTCAAAAAGAAAAAAAATTCAGCAAAATAGTTTTATCAGTCCACATAGTTTAAGTCACGTGCAACGTAACTCCATTAAATTATTTTCAACTGTCCCATAAGTAATATAAATTTATTATTTTCAATTAATTAAATTGTTTAAAAAACATTAAATACCAGATTTTATGACGTTAGAAATTTATTGCACTAGTCCAAAAAAATCAAAATTATTTCTGTTTAGGCCTTAGATAGATACAATGTGCTACAAGCCTTAAATACCAGATTTCATGACGTTAGAGATTTATTGTACTCGTCCAAAAACTCAAAATTATTTCTGTTTAGGCCTTAGACATATACATTGTGCTACACGTGGAAAATCTAAAATTTTTACTTTTTCAAAGAAAAAGCAAAATAGTTTTATCAGTCCGCATAGTTTAATGCATGTTCAACGTAACTCCATCAAATTATTATCAATTGTCTCATAAATAATATATATTTATTATTTTAAATGAATTAAATTATTTTCAAAAAATCATTAAATAACAAATTTTATGGCGTTAGAGCTTTATTGAGATCATCAAAACTGGTTCATATTAGTTTTAACTTTCCCTAAATTTACAAATTAAAGAATTTATTCCGAATTATGATGTGGAGGTGCTCTTGACCACTTAGTCACAACGCGGAACTCCGAAACATCACGACGTTGCCGTTGCCGTGTATTGAAATCCTAACTTCTGCATCATTGTTAGTTTTTTTTTTTATATTAATCCTTTGCACTCGGATGACGACTCATGAACTTATTCATGAGGATGCGTAATTTTAACATTTTATTTATTTAAATTTGATTGTAAAAAATACCCGCAGAATAGTAAGAAGAGGGAAATTAATTAAATGTGAGAATTCAACTCAAAATAATTATATATATTCATTTTGCTAATCAATAAACAACTCTCTGTATTGGATGAATAATTATGAATCGAATTACTTTTTCCAAAAGCAAATTTTTAGATTTACATGTTTTGAATATTTTTCGCTTTATGATTGAACATTCATAAGTTTTGAGACTTTTTTTTTCTGTACAATTTATATCCTGATTTTTCAGAATACATAACTTTTTCTATTAACGATTCTTATGATACTTAAATATTTCTAATGGTTCAATATTATAGATTTGTGACTGTGCAGCAATCCTATCTCTATTTACATAAAACTCGTTTTGTATTTTATCTTAACTATTAACACTATTTCTAAATTAATCATGATGTATATATATTTAATCTATATGTTACCGTTAAAGTATGAAATCCGTTATTTTATAGAATACCTAGTTATTCCATGAAATAACTTATCGTGTCCGTTAAAGTGTAAAACTCTCTTGTATTTCATGGTTTAACTAGTTATTTCATAGAATAACGATCTGCAGCCCGTTAAAGTGTAAAATAATCTATATCATATATCTCGCACGACAAATACATTTACCTTCCACTAAAAATGTTCGTGTAAAACCCAGTGTGTCAACAAAAAATATTTTTGTTTTAGAAATAATGTTCTTTGTAATTGTCATTTTAGTAATCCTTGTTGTAACAAATGATTTTTATGGTAGTTTTTCATAAATACCATTTATACGCTTCATAAATTAGATTAATTGTTTTTTTTCTTCATTTTAATTGTCTATCATTAGTTTATTCATAGAATACCTAGTTATTTCATTTTAGATAAATAGTTTATTTTGCACTTTAACTGTTAATTAGTTAATTTATAGAATACCTAGTTATTTCATAGAATAACGAGTTAAAGTGCCAAATGAATAACATATTACACACTTTAACGGACACGATCAGTTATTTCATGGAATAACTAGGTATTTTATAAAATAACTGCATTATATACTTTAACGGTAACGCACACACACACACACACACATATATAATTTTCCGATTGTAAGTAAAGTTACGGCAGCCCACGTCAGTTATGGTCCTGCCATGCATCTGATAGGTACTCAAGGACCGGAGGTAGCCCAATTAATTAAACTTACCATTAACTTATAAACTCCATTAAACTTACAATAGTTTTTTGTAAGTAAAGTTAGTTAGTTTAGACTTGCTGTTTATGTTTAAATGCATAAACAACCGTCCGCATTGGTTGTCCCGGACGTCATTTGAATCTTCTGTCAAATTCAAATGAGAAAATCTATATTTTTGAAAGAATTAAGGTCAAAATGTCGCTGAAAATAAATCGATTTGTTTTGAAAGCCAATGCTTAGTAAACCATCCGTCTTAAGTCCCTCGGTCTACCCTAAGTGCATGAGTACCGGAATTCAAGGGGTGGCCAATACGTGTTTTGTTGGGGATGGCACTATACAGCATGGGCATTACTCTTTTAATGCGCCACACCTGTTGCCTCTTCTGAGAAAGAAATGAATTGACCAGTGAGATAGGTTTAAAATCAGGGATGGGAAAAGTAAAGAAAGTGTGTCAACATTCCGTGAATACTTTCTATCTCCTTTCTCTAAGAAGTCTGAAGAAGGGAATTGGCGCTTCCCCTTTTTTTCAGGGAGTGTTTTCAACATTTGTTTAAATTCGCTATAAAGGCCGTAAAGAAAAAGTGAAATCAGAAAATTTCATTAAAGTCGTTATTCATTTTCTATGTCGGCTAGAGGGAAAGTTATACATTTTTAAAATCTATAAATGAATCAAAAACAAGAAACATGAGATAAAAAAATATGAAAGTGAAAAAGGAGAAATCAGGCCTAATGAATTCCAATAAAAAGTGGATTTTTTTTTTTCTGTAAAGAGTTAGACTATTGTCTAAAAAAATCAACTCTTTTATGACCCGAAAAATTCCAAATTTTAAAGTACAAGAGAAGCATCAATTCTTTAGATAGAATCCTTACATGATGGTGATCCTTATGAAAGTTATCAGGTCGCATTTCTCCTTTTTCACTTTCATACTTTTTTATCTCGTGTTTCTTCTGTTTTTTTTATTCATCTATGCTCCACTATATCTTTAGAAATAGCCAGATTACGCGCTCTCTTAATACAATTGTGTATCTTTCTAATTTAATAATGGAAATGACAATTCATTATGTACCTCTTTTTAAATTGTTTCTTTTTTAAATCTATAAGATATAACGGTTATGAATAAAATTTAATTTGTATTTTTCGGTTTTGTTCTGAAAATATAGAATAGAATTCTCAGTTACCCCTGACAGTGCTCATTATGTATTCAACAACAATAATAATGACAAGCTTTAATGTAATCAAAGCTTATATTTTTCCTGTATTTTGAAAAATTTTATTATGAGATTGTTAATGTTGATAAGTGTAGGGACACTGTTATGTCCTGTTTTGGCTATTCTATTATTATATTTAACTAAATGAACAACTGATATGTTTAAATAATCTACCATGAGATTTACACTCGTTACTTTTTATTTATGAAAATTATCTATTATTAATAATTGGGAACTTTTTGACGTCGAATGTAGAAGAAAATATGAAAATTGACGTAAAGACAGGGGGGGGGGTTACCCTTGATTCTGAGAGAGGAATCCTAAAATCACGATTTGAACGCTTTTAAATAAGAAATGGAGGTTGTGGAATCATCCATTGTGAATTCATTATCTATGGTATCTCAAATCTCTTAAAATGATAATTTTGAGTCTAAATGATAATGATAATTATCTCAAATCTCTTAAAATGATAATGATAATTTTTTTAAAATAAAAAATGGAAATTGTGGAATCGTCTATAATAAATTCATCATCTATGGTA
>JAOUZG010008327.1:1164339-1178028 GCA_026289955.1 Argiope argentata | reverse complement strand
AATTATCATTTAGTTAATAAATTTAGGTTAATCAATAATTATCATTTAGTTAATCAATTTAGATTAATCGATAATTATCATTTTAGCTAATAAATAAATAATAGTTACTAGATAATTATCAGTTAATCGATTAACTTATAATAAGTTTTGAGAGTATCAACAATATGTATATGTAAGTATGCGAAATTTCAAAACTTTGCAACTACAGGAAATATATGACAAATCAATCACAAAATTTCATCTTTATAAACATGAAATATGTCAAATAAAAGCGAATAAAGATCTTTTATATACCCCTCTCATTTTATTGGGTTAGTATAAGACAACATTTTTTTCACCCTTATCGGATAAGTGTTTGCGGTGGAGAACTATTAAGTGTATCTCGAGATAAGTTCGGTCAAAGACCTGGCCTTTTTCTGCTTTGTTGTTTTGCCCTCTGTTTTACTGTAAATGAGGAAATATGATAAGAGAAGATGAGTTCTCAATTTAGAATCTTATCAGCATGACCATCCAAGAGTTTATCTCCCCCTTTTGAATACATTGTTTAAATGTTAAACAAATAAAGCATTTCATAAATACATGCAAGAGAATTAATACGAAATCGTCTGCTTCGGCGATTGAACAAAGCTTTATGGTGTCTGCATTTTGGAGGACTTTGACTTCATAAGAATGCAGACAGTGTGTGCTCCTTTCAAAATCTTCATTTAAAATACTCAAAAAAATCATTTTATATAATGTACAGCTTTTATTGACTTAGTCTTCCAAGGATCTATCTCGAATTTTCGAAGATTATACACAAAAGTTAATCAAACACGACTTTGATTGAAATATTCAAGATATCCAACATGTAATCGGTTATATCAGGAGGAAATGAAATAATTTTTTGAAATTATATAAATTATAAAAATTATTCTGTAGAGTACATAATACTACAATGTCGAATGACTTTGTTTTTACTTCTCATACTTTTTATTTAAAGACAAGCCTGGCTTCAGTAAAAAAAAGTCTTTATATTAACTGCAGTTTCATAATTTCCACTTTAATTTTAAATTAAAATTTAGTGAAACGGATAGAAAGAGAACGATGAATAGCAAGTATATTGAGCAGAACATCTTAAGGCCTACATAAAAGTATAAGGGAAATATATGACTATCAAAATTTGAAGTTTAATAAAGATTAAAATGAAATCTGCTATGCATATTTCAATGTATCATGTCAGAATATAATTTCTTGAAGGACCAAGCACCACGTGCTCGTGCGAGTTAAATTATATTTTTATTCAATTTAATCGTTTCATTGAATGAGTCACTTTAGTATTGCAAACGATATAAAAAACTTTGTCTCGCATTGATTGTTAAAAAAATTCCATTTTCTATTTATTTTATTTCGTATAATCATGTCCTCAAAATGATGTTTTTCTAGATTTTTTTTGATGTAGTCATTAACTTATTTTTTTAAATCAGAGTTTTTGAAAATGCTATGGCAACGCGTTATTGAAAGCTGATTTTTTTGAGATGCTCTTGCAGATAGTAAAATTTTTATTTTTTGCCTACGGATTTTTGTTGAAGCCACAAACCTCATTTCCAAATCAACATCTTGTTCTGACATGATAAAAATTTTTTATGAAAATCATGTTTTACTGGAACTGTATCACGGTAAAAACATAACAGTCTGTGTTTGTTTCGGTTTTTCCAATTAAGGTATCCGAATAAATTCTGGGAAAAAAATTAAAAAAAGAAAACCACCCAACAAACAAAACACTATGTCGCATGTTTTTATTTTTTTTATTTATATAAGAATAGAATGGTGTATAAAAGTGAAATTATTTAAATATATATCTAACTTTTTAAAAAATAGTATTTTGATGTAAATTTTATCATTTATTTTCAAAAATTGGGATTATTCTAGAGAAAAAAAAATGTTAGCTTTCAGATTCATTTACCCATTGTGGGAACTACGTCCCATCCTCGGAGTATAGGTAGGCTCTACCCTCAAAGAAATTGGAAACCCTTTACATATTAGCTGATTTCTCATTCATCATATAGTACCACCACACGCACATGAATACATTTTTAACACTTGATGACCAAATGAATGTTGTTACAAACCTCTAATTTTGCTGCTCAGCGCGAACATTGTCAACGTAAGAAAGACTGTTTTACGATCAGCCCTGTTGGCGTGCTGAGCGGGTTCTATATCAGTAATCTGAGAGCTTGGCGATAAATTCTGCGACGATGGATAACGCTGGAATAACGCTGACAAAATGGATAACGATGGAAATTTCGAGAATTTTCATGATCCGTCCTATAGAAACCGAGATGCACCGTCATTGGTTTAGAAGGGAGCTAGCTATAAAAGGCGTCTCCTGGGAGCTAAAAAAGGGCAGCAGTCTATTCCGTAAGGAACTCTCAACCACCCACCAATTAGACAGGGTGATCAAATATATCGAAGAAGGATTCTCCAGTAAACAAAAATCGACAACAGTGTTTTTAGACATTCAGAAGGCTTTTGACAGAGTTTGGCTTGAAGGCCTTATTTACAATTTAATCACTTACGAAGTACCCCCCGCACCTAGTCAAAATTTTAATTTCTTACCTCAGCGAAAGATCCTTCAGGATGAAATTAAACAAAGTATATTCTGTCACCAAACCAATTCTAGCAGGTGTCCCTCAGGGATCCAAGCTGGGGCCGGTTCTCTTCTCCATATTTATTAATGACATGCCCAAACAATTCAACACCATGCTGTTTATTTACGCAGACGATACTGCAATACTTGCGAGTAGCAACAACCCAAAATCCGTTTCAATAGCACTAAATAATCTTGAAGACTGGTTCTCAAAATGGAAAATTGCTATTAATGCATCTAAAAACGAAGCCATGTTTTTCTCTAGGAGTAACTGTTTAAATAAATTTCCCCCTCTCAAAATTAAAAACCAATCCATCCCGTGGTCTAAGGAATGTAAATACTTAGGAGTCATATTGGACACAAAATTAACTTGGAAACCCCATTTCATTTATATTACCAAAAGGTTTCGAGACCTAACTCGTAAATTCTTTCCCTTACTCTCTCGAGACTCTAAAATGACTAGGAAAAACAAAATGCTTATTTACACTGCTTATTTGCGCTTATGCCTGCCCATTGTGCGGTTATGCTCCAAAAATTAATTTTAAAATAATAGAAATGTTACAGAATAACTTAATCAGAAAAATTTGTGATATGAGATGGTTTATGATAAATAGATATATGTATAAAGCACTAGACTACCCCCCTTCATTAAATTCATCAGAAAACTCGCTTCTAAATTCTACGAAAATCTATATAATATTAACAACCAAGCAATGCTTAGCATCCCCAATTACACCCCAAATATCAAATTTAGACGACCTAGAAATATCCCTCTGGAGTAACTGTTTAACTTTCTAAAGCATATCACTCTATTTTTAATTCAAAAATCTTAATAGTCTTGCAACTTGTAAAAAATCTCTAAATTCTCACTAACCTTCACCAAGGAGCCATAACCCCGCCCCTCCCCCACCAACAGCTAATAGCTATGCGTCCTGACACTCGCCACCTCACCTGCTCCGCCACTATATAAAGAGTTCCAGGCTCCCTCGACGCCACTTCAGATGATCGTCGCAGAGGCAACGGAGATACACTGAAAGCCATGCTGCTCCCATTTCTGCCAAGACAGGAGATAAGCTCCTGACGCTGCTAGGTGCCCCGAGAAACCCATCACTAGAAAAGGCCAGCAGTCTCAAGCTGAAGGCGAATTACACCTATCTCCACGCCTACCCTCTGATGGTACCACCGTGGGCTCTCCAGTCCATGCCATTTCTATCCCAGCAGCGTTCAAGGCATCTTAGCCGAGCTCGAGGATAAGCCCCTGCCAAGGCTAGGCGCCTCGTCAACCCAAATCCTAGAAGATGAAGGCGAATTACACCGCCTATTTGCGTCCAGTAATTACATATGCTTACCCAGTGTGGGGGTTATGCTCCTAAATCCAACTTAATTTTAATTGAAAGACTTCAAGCCAGACTTATCAGAAATATCTGCAAAATGAACTGGTATATGTCGAGTAACAATATGTATCTTGCTATTGACCCTCCCCATTAAAAAAGTTCATCAAAAAAATTAGCAGTTGAATCCTACAAAGACATGAAAAAAAATGATAACGTCGCAATAAATAGCATTCCTAGATATACACTCAATTCTAAAACCAGGCGCCCAAGAAATATTGTTCTTCTCTAAACCTAAATTTTAACTTAAACTTAATTCCTATAACTAACTCCATAGCTACCATGTCTTAAACATTTCTGAAATTCTACCAGTTCCAAAAGTAAAATCTACCCCTTAGGTTGCATAACTTCACGCCCCTTACACTTCAATAGCCAATCAGAACCCGTCCTGACTCGTGCCACCTCACTCACCCCTACTTTCAGCTACTGGTACTTAAGCGGTCCCAGCAGTCCATCAGTCCACATCGAAGACGGCCACGAAGGATATCTGAAAGCAAAGAGGAAGCACTTCCAGTTGTTACCGGAGATAAGCCCCTGCCAGGGCTAGGAACCCCGTGAACCCAAACACTAGCTGAAGCTGTAGGCGAATTAAATTGACCTGGAAGTTGACTTGGAGTAAAAGACAAGTAATGAGTCTTCGAGAGGATTGCGACACAACGGCTGAGTGCCAACGCTGCAAGGAGCTCAAGTGAGTATTGAACTGATGCGTGAGGAGTCCTGTTGCCTACAGTGGAATCAACGACGTATATTGTGTGGAGTAGCCAGCCGTGTGATAATGAGTTGGCAGCTAAGGCGTAGGAACAGTGAGAACTTCAGCCTTTTGGAGAGACTATAGAGCGAAGCTCAGAGAATCCCCTCTCCTGCTGGATTCTCTCGGGCCTCTTTGAGTGCTGTGGTCTATTACTATTAGTGGGCTACTTTCTACTGTAATGTGTTGCTGTGGGCTGTCCTGTGTTCGTCTCGGTTGAACATATTTGTCTCCTGTGTATTCGTCGTCTTTGTGTTGGTGTCTTAGTGTCGCTGATTGTGTCTTCATACAATACACCCACTATAAACATACCTAGTAATCCGTAACAATATGTTTAACCCCTTAATCATCGCACTAGTTCGTCATACAGACATCGAATTATCTCATCTCAAACTTGTAAGCTGAAACTAAATTATTGAAAGAGGGTAAAATTGGATAGAATAATCCCATTTAATCCATAAATGACTGAAATATATTATGAATCCTTAAACTGAATCAGTAAGGCAGCAAATTGCAATTCCATGAAAAATTCCAGAAGCATAAAAACTTCTCGAAACAGTAAGTGTAATCTATTTAAAAGATAAGAAACATTTAAATTAATAACTACGTTTTATTATCTAGTAGTTTTTCTAAATATACAGGGTGACCCAATAAGACGGGATAAACTTTGTACAATCAAATTCGTTGTTTGGAACTCATAAAAAAATGCCCAAAGAACTGCACCCCTACGATCTATTGCTTTCGAAAAAAACGCGATAGAAAATGTATGACTTCGTATTCTGGTTTACGAAACAAGCCTTTATTCGGAACATGAATATCAGTACTTGCATAATTTTAAATAGGAAGATGTTCGAAATGTCCCCCGTGCATATAGAAGCATACATGCAAGACTTGGGAAAATTTCTTCAGTTCTTCACCAATATAGGTCCCTAGAACCTAAAACCTCCCTTAACATATGCAAATATGTTTATAATATATAACATTTTGCCCATATTATCTCTTGAAAAGGATGATTAGATTAATTTTTTTGTATTTTATCTTGGTATATAGCAGTTTTAAATGTAAAAATTTCGGTTGAATTCGTAGACGACCCATCTTGCTCAAATGGGGTGGAAATAGTGGAGGGTGTAGGTTGAAATTTCAATTTTGTTCTAACTTTCTTAAGATTAAAGATTTTAAAAAATAAATCCCGTTGTCCAAATTAGTGCCTCCTTAAGACGGACAACTTTTGCATTTAAAGTGTTTCGATAACTGCTGTATCTGGGAAGTAAGGGGCTAAAAAGTGATTTTCATTTCCGAATTTTGACAGTTTCCAGCGTCAACAATTTATGTTGCCAGATATTAACTTGGACATAAAGGAATCTACCTTTGTCTTCCAGGTTGTCATGTGAAATTTTCAAATAAATAAATTCGGTTTCTTGTTTCGGCACCTAGTGGTATGTCTGTATTAAATGTTGATATTCGGCACCTAGTGATATGTCTGTTTTAAATATTGGTATTCGGTACCTAGTGGTATGTCTGTATTAAATGTTGGTATCTGGCACCTAGTGGTATGTCTGTATTAAATGTTGGTATTCGGAACCTAGTGGTAAGTCTGTATTAAATGTTGGTATTCGGCACCTAGTGGTATGTGTGTATTAAATGTTGGTATTCGGCACCTAGTGGTATGTCTGTATTAAATGTTGGTGTCCGGCACCTAGTGGTAAGTCTGTATTAAATGTTGGTATTCGGCGCCTAGTGGTATATCTGTATTAAATGTTGGTATCCGGCACCTAGTGGTATGTGTGTATTAAATGTTGATCTTTTGCACCTAGTGGTATGTCTGTATTAAATGTTGGTAAAATAATTTTGATTCCTGTACAATTTGTGGCAAATTAAGTTTTCTTAATATTTAGGTTTAAAATGTGGAAGCACACAAAAAGTGAAGATGTGTTTCCCAACAAGAGTTATCAGAACGATCTAATCTTAAGTATTTGGCCAAAGAATCTCAAGCAACAAGAGCAATCTTTTAATCACTGTTATTCTGAATGAATTCAAAACCTTGCCCATCACAATCACCTTTTTTCGTAATCCCAACCACTTTGTGAAACATTTCCAATTTCATACCAAGCCATTTTCTAGATCCTGGTATTTTAGAGTCACGATTAATCGTATCGATCTTATCTTTCAAGACACCATCACGCTCTCATTTCCCAACAATGCAATTAACCAATGAGGATCCAGATTCCTTGGACAATTTTAGCGACCATCAAAGAACAGAGGGGTCTAATGGATGAGGGGAACGTGACCATGAACAACGCCTCCTTTAAGTACAATCAGAAAACCTTCACTTTCTACATCGGTGCACAAAGGCCTCAATGGGAACTCTAGATGGATCCTACAGGGCCCCACTTTCCTCTGTGCAACCTTCAAGAGTCTTGAAAGACACGAGTTCAAGCAGGTTGAAGGTGCAATCACCTTGCAAATGCCTCCCTACCCTTCTACCCTGGAGGAACCTTGAGAATGGAGCTGATCAAATCTGATTACCGGAGGAAAAGAGGCTTTCCAAAACCTTTAGTAAGGGGGAAATAGGGGGCAGGAATAGGGTTTACAATTGGAATGTGTTAGATATATGTCCCTCTGGGTAAGTGGGTTAGGAGGAAACTGGTAAGAAAAGGGGATAGTGTAGTTATTTCCCCATAACTGTACCACTCACGACTTAGAGGGATGAGACAAGTAAGTGAGAGGGAAAGTTCTTGATTTATGTGATTTTTTTATATATATAATGAAGAAAGATATCGCAATTTTTGGTTTATAGCTCCCATTATCATAGATGGGGAAATGGAATCATTTTTGAGGACTAAATATTTTATGATTGCTTCAGAGTAAATTATTATATCGTGATTTCAACAAAAAGATTGTTTAAGTGAAAATTATCTTTAATTCCCCAGTTCAGATGTCTTAATTCACTCCTATGCTTCCTTCAAATGGTTCTCAACAAAATATTTTAACTCTTTACTACTTAACAATTTTATTCTGTTCTAAAAAATAAACAACATTAACTGAAGATTTTTTCACAGCTACACATATATCTAAATTTGTTCAATTCCTACTACTATTAGCTCTCACTCTCCCTATATCTATATGTATATCTTGTTCAAATTTTCAATCGTTAATAAAACACTGTTTATTCATTCACTCAAGTTCAAGTAAATTTTTTAAAATTTGTTGTAGATGATATTTGATATTAATACAGTTTTTTCAAATATTAATTCCTTATTTTTTATTTATTAACTAAAAACTAATATTCTCGCCTTTATAGTAGTTGTGTTTCTTAGGTCGGGATAGCCTGGTTGGCATCCTTTGTGCTGCGAGTTCGAACCTGGTCGCAAAGTTCTCCATGTCGGGAGTTATACCACTGGTGGGTACTGAGTCAAAGTTGATCGTTATTCGTGTGTTCAGGGGGCCATACCCCCAGAAGTAACTGCACCTCTCCTTCCGTTGTAAAGTTTAACACGAGAACAACAATTGTAATTATTTTATAAAAAGTAACTAAAAAACATTTTCTAACTTCCTGAATTTTTCTTAATATCCAAAGTAGGAATTGATTTTGAAATTATTGTTTTTTATTTGATTTTTTTATTTTTTTTATTGAACATTTAGAGTTCTCCGTGCATCACAAGCTATCACACGGGGCTTACAGAAGTAGACAACACATTTCGTAAAGATATCCCATACAGAACAGCTACTCACACATCACATTCGATTGCACAACCCCTTTTTGCATGGGAGCACATTCAGAAATATCACGGATAGAACACATAATGAACAACCAGGACTCAAACCCAGAACATCCAGCTTACGGGAAAGACGTAAATTTAATTTAAATAACATAAATTCGTAAATGATTCCAAAAAAATTGAGGAAATGTTGCAGAAAGTTGCTATTGCTAATAACGGTGTGTGTGTGTGTGTGTGTGTGTGTGTGTGTGTGTGTGTGTGTGTGCCGTGCGCGCGCTCAAGCGCTCTACAGGCCAGAGCTATGCCAAACACTTACATAGAGGGGTCAACAATTGAAAAATGGTCAACATTATTCTGAACTACAGATGGTGGTAAACAAGTTGGGGAATAATTATTTCTCCATGGCTGCGCTTAGAACGAACTCAATACATCGCACAGCAGGCTTTTGTAAGTATTGGTCCAATCAGAAATGAGATCATTTATGAAATCAGCCAATGAGAAAACGCTCCCGAAAAGGCGGTAACGAATTTGGAATTTGGAATAAAACATTTGGATAACCAAATGGCTTTTTAAAATCACAAGTTCTGCCACTATTTGCTGTAGTATGAACTAAACTCAAGAAACTTGTAATATCGACAGCTCTAATTTCTGTCATATTTTCGATTATTAATACAGAAATAAAAAAGATGAAAATGAAATCCGCTATGGATATTTCAACGTGTCATGTCAGAACAAAATTTCTTGAGCGGCCAAGAACCACGTGTGATCGTGCAAGTTAAATTATATTTTTATTCATTTTAATCGTTTCGTCGAATGAGTCACTTTAATACTGCCAACGACCCAAAAAACTTTGTCTCGCATTGATTGTTTCAAAAAATATCCCATTTCCTATTTACTTCCTTTCATATAATCGCGTGCTCTAAATGACATTTTTCTAAGTTTTATTTGCTGTAGTCATTAACTTATTTTTTAAAAACCAGAGCTTTTGTATATGCGATGGCAACGCGTTATTGAACGCTGATTTTTAGAGAGGCTCGTGCAGATAATAAAATTCAATTCGACCTATAGTTTGGAAACTCATGGCATTGATGACCAACCACAAACCAAGTTTCATTTGTTTCAATCGTTGCGTTTTTTAAAACCATTTAAATGAATGCGAATGTACAGACTATCGACTCCATTGCAGACATGATTCCAAATTCGATACGAATTTCTATTTTGGACAATAAATCTGTCTCTTTTGTCTATGTATACCTCTAAGCATGACAGTTATTACATTCTCTTGCTTTTGGACTGACACACGGACGAACTTCCGGTTGATGGATCAAAATTTGTTATAAATCTGTAAATTTGGTGATAAAAATACGAATCAAATTTTATCCGTTTGGTTCGAAGCGTTTTCCAAATCGAATTTTTTAAAGATTATTATAATTTTTTTTTTTTTGCACACAAGAAAGTAAAAATGGTGAATAAAATGCATGGTGTTTCTTTTTCTCCCCCCCCCTCCTCAAAATGATTCGATTACTAGATCAGAAAAACAGTTTTAAAATTCATCAACACTTAGTTAACTTCTTGTGTACAGCCAACCACCCCGCCAACACAAAACGAGGGATTTTTCCGTATATGCGAATAGGCAAGCAAACAGGGAAAACTCCCCTTTTACCCCTATTTTCATCCCTACGCACTTCGTTTTATTGATTGTTCCCCAGTCGCGAATCGATGGACGCAAAAGGGTAAAATAGGAGGATGTGTATGTGGGGAAGGAACAGAAGGTCCCGAGTTCGACGCACTAGGCCAAGGTCTCTGGATGTGACCTTGGAAACTGTAACGAGGGAGCTGGAAAGACCAAGATGAAAATACATCATATGAAAAATATAATTTTCTCATACTATAAAACTTGAAACAAAATGTCGAGAGGAGACTATGATCATACATGAGAATTTCATTTTCATTTTTGCATTTTTTTTAACCCTTTTAAATTTTCAAATCTTAAAAATGAGGAAATACCTCTTATCACTAAATTTTTGGTATTTTAAAATGACAACAATAATGATTCTAATCCAAATATCATAAAGAAGTACAAATTCTAAAAAATGAAATGGGACTCTATTATTTCTTCATAAATTAATCTATAAGAGTTTTTTTTAATTCCGATTTTTGTATTTAAAATAAAATGCTTATGAAATATTATTTATGTATTACGAAAATTGCAATCTAAAATTTTTGGACTTTTCTGTACTATCACTCAAACTGCTATAAAAAAGTATATATTGAATTTTCTTATTCGATAACGCAAATAATATTGCCAATAGAGGCCAATATGCCGATGCCATTTTGCTCTTTGGCATTAAATACTTAACATCCATAAGAGGGAAAAATATTCTTGTCTTTTAATTGAATTTTTCTGTATTTATTCGAAATGTGAGAAAATTTACAAATCGTTGCTACTATGCTATTGCATTCGGTATATTTTTTAAAAAATCGTGCATCTTTGGCAGAAGAATTTTGTTTTGAAAAAATTAATTCTGTTTCTTCTCGTAACTAAAAATAAAATACCTAGTCATCTAAATTAGAAAGAAAATATTAAAAAAAAAGAATTGAGGGGATTCTTTTTGCATGATAGGAATTTCATGACTCAATTTATATGCTATTTATTTTTTATTATTTACTTTTTACAATCATAAAATATTTTCTAAAATTCATGTTGTTGTTGTTACTTACGGCACTTGCCATTTTTTTATTAAAAAAAGATAAGTATTTTAAAAAAATACAAAGTTTGTGAATGACAAACATAAAGAATTTTATGAACGATAAAATGTTTACATAACTTATAACACTTTATCAAGTTAACTGATCATGATCCTATTTACCTCATTAACTCTAATTAATTATTTGAATTTTAATAAGATCGAGCATATTATTCTTTATTAATACTGATAAGTATAGATGTTACCGTTAAAGTATATAATGCTGTAATTTTATAGAATACCTAGTTATTCCATGAAATAACTGATCGTGTTCGTTAAAGTGTGTAATATGTTATTAATTTGGCACTTTAACTAGTTATTCTATGAAATAACTAGGTATTCTATAAATAAACTAATGAGAGACAGTTAAAGTGTAAAATAAACAATTTATCTAAAATGAAATAATTAGGTATTCTATAAATAAACTAATGATAGACAATTAAAATGAAAGCGAAGCAATTTATCTAATTTATGCAGCGTATAAATGGTATTTAGGGAAACGTACCATAAAATCATTTGTTACAACAAGGATTGCTAAAATGACACATGGAATTACGAAGAACATTTTTTCTAAAACAAAAACATTTTTTTGTTGACACACTGGGTTTTACACGGACAAATCAAATCCCTGACCAGTACCTAAACCTTGAGCTGTAGCAACCGACCGGAGAGATATTTCTACATCCGGTACTTCTTCCGATTTTAATTAATTATTGTTCGCAGAAACTGAACTGGAATCGGGAATATAATTGTTTCTTGTGCCCAATTGGAAAAACTCATTCTTCGGTTATTTTTATGATGATAGCTAAAATAGATTTGGCATCACCTTTTCCTCTGTCAACTTCAGGCACTGGGATACGGACAGTAAACCCCACAGAGAATGAGATTTATCATGAGGTTTCAGAATGAGATTTATCCGACATTAATTTAATCTCTCAATGACCTGGAATAGTTCATAAATGCAGCAGGGGTGGAAGGTAAATGTATTTGTCCTGTGAGATATTATTTTACATTTTAACGGGCTGCAGATCGTTATTCTATGAAATAACTAGTGAAACCATGAAATACAAGAGAGTGTTACACTTTGACGATCAGTTATTTTATGGAATAACTAGGTAAAATAGCAGATTTCATACTTTAATGATAACAGATATAATTTGGGGCTGTAATAGTAAAATAAAAGCAAATGCATGTTCACAAAATTTATTAAACCAAAATTATTAATTTAAAATAAAGCATAAACATGTAAAAAAAATGTGACACTAAATTGCACATCCTTTTAAAGAAAAACCTCTTAAACTTCACAATTTAGGGCCATAAAAGCGCCAAATCCGTAATTGAATTTGGCTGCGTTCTACGGATTTCCCTACGTTAACGCATCTTTTAAGAAGAGTCGCCATTTTGGGAACTGTTAACCCTATTTTTTTTTGTTACCAAAAAGAAAATGTAATTTGAAATTTCCACGAACCTCTCCCTTCCTCCCCCCCCCTGGGTGGAGGCCTGTTTGGGTCGTGGTGTCAATGTTCGATTCGAAGGCTCTTCTCAGAGCGACCTTGACTCGGCGAGCAGGACGTTTTGGACAAGGCTGTTTAACTGAAAAGATGATTTCGATAACATGAACCAAACTGCTTACTGTTTGGAAGAATTATCCTTGGTACAAGAGAGACGAATCGGGTATGAACTAAAGTGTGGGAAAATGTTTTTGTTGGGCAAGTTAGCTATAGGGTTAATGTTTTTTTTAGGACAGGGTAATTGATGAGGGCGTCGTGTTGACGGATGAGAGACCCTTCGTTCATATTTCATTTTCATTTATTTATTTACTTATTGCTTTGTTTCAACCAGCCATTCCTTTAACCCTCTGTAATAAACATTTATTTACGTAAACATTGTTTAAGGTATAGGGAATTCTATTAGACTCTTTTGGAAATTATCCAATCAGGGGAAGGGAAGTTATGAAATTTTTATATTTATGTATTAAAAATATGTATATAACTTTATTAAAAAACATTTTAAAACAAAATATATCATTTTTTAAACATTGAAGAGATTTTTAATAATTTTTAATATTTGCTACATTATTTTTTTCTTATCACTCATTGTAAAAAAAATTTACCACTCATTGTAAAAAAAAATTATCACTCATTGTAAATTTTTTTCATATAAAACTACGTTGATTTTATAATTCCAATTAAATGCTAATTGTTTTTATAAATATATTTATGCAAAATTATTAAATTTTCATTGAAGTTTATGTTTCTTTGAAAGAACTGACTTTTAACTCGCTAAAATAACTCGAAGCATAATATGCATACCCAATTTTCTTTTAATATTTGATCGACATCTTTATTATTAATTTCATTCAATTTCTTCAAAAATTGAGACTTCTAGAACATTTCAAAGATATTTCAATCTAATTACAATATTGTTTTGAGAAAAGTCATTAAGATGTGCTTTTTTT
>JAOUZG010008327.1:1091096-1138553 GCA_026289955.1 Argiope argentata | reverse complement strand
ACACACACACACACACACACACACACACACACACACACACACACACATACCCACACACACACACACACACACACACACACACACACACACACACACACAATAATTCAAAGATGCTATGTATATTAATAATTTTACAATTTTATGCACTAATCAAGTACGAATTTTTTATTCACATTTTTACTTTTCATGACTGTTTGTTTCAAAATGTAATATATACATGAGCAAATTCAGCTCATTCGTTAATTCCAGCTTCGTTTTTTTACTACTGATTAATTAAATTGAGTTAAATAGGATTGTAATTATAATAACAGTAAATAACCGACCAATTTTATCCCATTGAAACACTAAGCACACTGTAATTAAAAAAATCATTTAAATAGTTATTTTCTTTTTCTGCTCCTCTGCCTTTACAGTGTAAAGTCGAAAACTTTTGAATAAATTTTCCTTTTTCTTGAAATAACTGATTCTATAAGGAAAAATTGTAAAAAAAAGTGAAGAAAGTTTTTATGCAAATTAGTTTGCAGCATTAGAAAACGTTTATAGATTACGATGAACACGGAATTTATTTGTATAGTATTTTATTACAAATGGGAACAGAGATACAAATAAAAAATAAATCCACTACCGTCCGTGACAGGACTCGAACCTGCAATCTTCTGATTCGAAGTCAGACGCCTTATCCATTAGGCCACACGGACTTGGTGAGATTAGACTAATTGATTATTAAATAAAAAGTCTTTCTGCACAATTTTTTTTTTGTTCGTATAATTATAGATCTTTCCCATAATTAAAATTCAAGTAGAAGTTTTTTAACACGATGTAAATGCATACTACTAGGGTTTCCATGCCGTCACTAAATTAATTCTTATCAAAATTATCTGTTTACACACAATCTTTCTGTATTTTGATCTTTTCACTTCATTTAAAACCATAAACATAAAATTTGTGCCAAACAAAATAAAATCAAAGAATAGACGTTACTTTAGTTCCAAAAAAATCTTTTTAAAAGCTCTTGACATGCGTTGAAAGAATGCGCATGATCTTGTTGTTTCCAAGGCTAACTACTTTTTCAAATCTGGCAACAAGTTAGTTTTGTTTTGCAACAGTATCTTAATAAATATTACAGCGTCTTTCCATGTCGAATTCATAAAATTCTTGTTTTCAAAATGCGGATAACAGCTAACATCATTGATGAGGAGCCTTATGTGTTTACATTGCCACTATCAGAGGTAATTTTGGATTTCTGTTTCCATGTTTTTAAATTTAATTTTCTGTTGAAATTGCAAAAGTATTTTCTGAACTGAGTGACAACTTTCAGTAACTGAGGTCTGCTGTCCAGTTAGGTAAGAAACGAAACATGTCAAGGCTTTTCTAATAAACTGCAATATTTTTTATTCTGTACGTTTGAATTCGTGTCATTTAGGGTAGTTTTAATTTAAATTCCTATAAATTTGTTTCCCGAAATTACCTTATTGATTTAGTTATTCGATTTCAGCTTTCGTTTTCTAGTTTGAAATATTTTTGAGTCAAACAAACTCTAACTAAAGGATCTCTATGTTAACACTTTTTAATTTTTTCAAAAAATTATGCTTAAGGTCAAATATGGAATTATTTTCATTTAATTTTTCAAATTCTTCTTCATATTTCGTTTTTACGTCTTAGAATTTAATTCAATAAGTAACATGTTGAGCAGTTTATTAATCCATTGGAGGCTATTATAGTACTTGTTTAGAATTTTTACATTAAACGTTTTTTAATGTTTTTTTTATTAAATCGTATGTCTGCGTGTTTGTTTTTCTTTAGGGTAAATTGGAATAGGACAGCTGCATTCATATCTAAATTAAAGATTAGATCTTATTTCTATTTTTTCCAGTATTTAATGCAGCCAAGCTCCTTCTTTGATCATAATTGTCACATCAACTATAGTATTATTTGTGTTTAAAACAAAAAACATGATTTTTATCCCTGAAAAATAAATATGAATTCATATTTTTTCAATAGGTTTTTTTCGGCCTTATTATTTGCAAAATAAAAATATTTTAAATGCATAATAAATATAGAAATTATAAATGTTTATTTATTATATATATATAGCCATAACTAACCATCAAATTAAGCTTAAATATAGCATGCTTTATGTAATATGCATTTAAAAGAAAATTCTGCTTAGGGAGGAGTGGGACAAGCTCGATCACATTTCAGTATATTTTCTAAATAGGCTATTGATTAAAAATTTTAATTTTTCTGAGTGTTGTTTAACAAAATTAGTTGCTCAGGTATTACAATGCAATAGTAAGTTGATATTACATTTAATAAAATATATAAACTAATTTATATTATTATTAATATATATATTAAAATAAAGCAATGTATTATAATAAAAAAATCTGAGCTTCCATTAACCAGAACAAAAGTATAAAATAAAATTCCACTTTTTCCAAAATTTATCCTAGAATACCAGTTAATCTAAACATGATTTATTAATAATTGTATCAAATAAAGTATTAATACAAATTATAGATATAATGTATCATTTCAGATAAAAAAGATTATTATCTACTGGAAATTATGTTTACTACTTAAGTTCAGTTTAGAAAACTCTACTGGAAATATAATAAAATAATAAACCATATGATAAATATCAAGTAAAAAAAAAGAATGAAAAATTAGGAAATTTATTTATTAAAGCCTTTGTCACTTTAAAGTACAAAAAATTACTAATTTTAAATTTTTTGTATAAAAATGCCACTAATATGAAAGAAAAGGCATCCATCACGAGAAATATATATTAAATAATAATGTATTGTAATCAGTGGAAATGGTCATAAAAGAAAAGTTTTCTAGATGTGGCAGCACCGGTGATGATTTCAAAATTAGCTCTTGTTTGACAAGTTCAAAACCATAAATCATTGAATGAACAGGATATAAAAATAAAATATTTATTAATTTTAATTTTTTTTTCTAAAAATGTTTTATTCTTATCTTAAATGTGTTCTTTACGTCCCTCGTATGAGGTAAAGGTTGGACAAAAATGCTACAGTTTCTTACTATGCAAATAATAACTCACTGTTTGTATTTTGCTATTTTTGCATATTTTAAAAAAAATTAAACTAAAATTAATTAAATTAAATTAATATATTCTTAGATTTTTTAAAAATTGTATTCTTTATTCCTTTAAACTAGTGAGTTAAAAAAAAAAATTGTGAACTCTGTCTCTTCTTTCTTACTTGCCCCTACTATTTCATTGCTAATGCAATTTCAATGCACATTTTTTTTGTACAAAATAAATTAATGTACAGATTAAATGATTTTAATTCTTAGGTAGATATATTAAAATGTAATGTTACAATTTTAACTGAAACATTCTGCTTTATAATAATCCAATTGGAGACATTAATGCATTTGTTTATGTTTGTTTGCCATATATTTGTGGAATTAAAAATTATGTGATTTTTTTAATAATAATTTTATAAATGCTTTTCTTTTTTTGTAATTAGAATATAAAATATATTTTGAATATTTTAATTTTATTTCTTATCCTTTAGCAAGCAAACTTAATTAACCTCAAAATATTCTTTTCATAAGTTAAAAACCATTTTACTGTAGCAAAATCTTTCTTGTAAAACTAAAACTATCCTTTTATTTCATTAAACTTTTTTTTGCTGTTTTCTTAAAATGTTATATTTTTTCTTATAATTTAATTTTTTGCGATACACATTTGGAACAAAGAGAAGTAGGATATTATTATTATTTGTTCTTGTTTGAGAATATCAAAATACAATTTCAACAATTTCTTATTTATATTGATCTACTAATTATTTTATAAGTTTTTATTTGGATTGTACTATAAAGAAAATCTAATTTTTCCATTCTTTGAACATTATTTTTTTATAAATTTTGTTTTTCAAGTCTTATTCCTTTAATTTTCGTTGAATTATAACAAGGTTATTTCTTTATCATCTCTTATTCTGTACCTCTTGAGTTTTTTAATGCTTATAATTTGCATATTTTTATTTAACTTCATTAAAGTCCAAAGGTTTTTGCATTTCTCTCTTAATTTCCTTATTTTGCATATATATTAATAATTTTTATTAATCAAAAAATTTACCATATATTTAACAGATATTTATTTTAAATCTTAAGCAAATGTAACTATGGCAGAATTTCATTTTATTCTCATAATTTAAATTTTATTTAATACTCTCTATGATAATATATGTGTTTCATAAGAAGTAGTCATTTTCCAGAGGAATGTGTTTTTTAAAAGTACTCATAATATTTGTTCCTCTTTCCCTAAAATTAATATTTTAATCGCAGCATTTAAATTTAAGAGCTTTTAACTATTCATTACTAAGTTAGTGTAAATTAATTTGAAATTATAATGATTTAAATATATTATTAATTACTTGATTTATTATTGTTAAAGTTATTGTTGACATATATTATGTTATTATTAATATTGAATGTAATATATTTAATTATTATTAATATTGAATGCATGTATTATTAATTTGAAATGTAAATGATTTAAAAATATTATTAATTACTTGATTTATTATTGTTAAAGTTATTTTTGACATATATTATGTTGTATTATTGATAATTTAATTATAATTAAAACAAATTACAAACTAAGTATTTTACAATCAAGGATTAGTTTGCATTACTAATTAGTAATTTTATATTTAAAAAAAAATCTTTGCTTCATTTTCAACAACATAAAAAAAACAAATGTACTTCAACTGATTTTTATATTAATTACTGCTATTATTTATATGTTATTTTAACTTGAAAATTTGCATTTGCAGGATCATTCAAAACGGGAAGAAAGAAGACAAAGAAAAACAGATTCAAACTGGTTCTTCAAAAATGTAAGTATTTTTTAAAAATTTTGACAATTAATTAGTAGTATTGCTTTGAGTATTAGTAAATTAAAATTTCCTCCATTCTAAAATGAAACTTAAAAACAATTGAGAAATAATAAAAGGAAAAAAATAACAAGTTACACTAATTATGCTTCTTGTGCAGAATTTTTTTATCAGTCATCAAACAAATATTAATTTTTAAATAGTCAATTATTATCATTTTAAAATCAAATATTAATTTTAATGATTTTAGATCATTAAAAAGTGATTTTTAACAAAAATGTGCTATTTTTTAATATAGTTTATGACAGTTTAATTGATATAATAAATTAGTTATTAATAAATTTAAATGTTATTAATAAGAATTATAATTATACCTTTTTCTTTTTCTAATCCTTAATAATCTTTTATGAGTCTCTCTGTAAAATTTTTATGTATTACAATATTTATTAGATTCATACCTGATTGTTTTGCATATTAGTAGTTTTAAATATTTTTTTTTTACTGTTTTGTAAATTGATAATTTTTATTTTTGCGAGAAAAAAATAAACTATCATTTTGGATATTAAACTTTTGCAGTATAATTCAATGAATTACCTTTATGTGATAGTAAAATTCTGATTTTTATTCTTTTCATTAAAATTTTAGAAATATTTTTAGTGAATTTTAAGATTTTAAATAAAAAAAAGGATGAAAATTGTTTTTTTTTAAAGACATTGTATTTGTTGTATAAAATTATAATTTTTGGTAAAGACAAATATCTTATTTTTTAAAGACAAAATTAACTTATTATATAAAATTTGTTTTATATCTGTTTTTCTTTCATCTTTAATTAAAAAATTGCCATTTTTCAAATATATCTGTTAAAAGAAAATTCAGATTTTAAGGGTTCCCTTTTTTCTTTTTTTAAAAGTAAATTTTAAAAATTACGAACCCAGATTATTCACTGAAAATACTTCTTCAATGATTTGCTTGCTTTTTAAAGAATTTTTTTCCACATCTTCTTAAACATGGTGCTAATATTATGATGCATAAGAAATAAAAATTAATGGATTTTATGCCATAAAGAATTTTATTGAATCTTATTTAAAAACTTTCTAAATTATTTTATATTATTGGGTTAGAAATGCTTAAAATTATATCTTTCTTCCTATTCGGTGCAAATGCTAATTCTTACAGAAAAATATTAATCTATCATAATTTTAATTTTAAAAAATTTAATCTCTTATTAAAAAAAATTCTGCTTGTTTGCTTACTATTCATTACATATTGCTTTTAATTATTAGATATTTTAAACAGATTTTATAAAATTTGAAGATATTATTTTTAAGCCTTTATTAGGCTTATATTCATGTAATTAAATCATTAGATATTTTGATTATTCAGCTACTTTAGAGTAAATAACTAAATTTCTGTAGTTCTTTTAAATTTAAGGAAGGAAAAGATGATTGATTGTTGATTAAAATTACATTTTCTGAATGTAGATTTCAAAAGACAACTATAATATCTTAAGTTTCAGCTTCCTGGTAAACCAGACAGAAGGAGCTCTGCACTGAATGAAAAATCTGAGCCAAGAATTGCCAGCCCGTGGGATCCAAATTACTGCCCAAGAATTAAAGAGGTGACGAAAAAATTCAGAAATTTGCATCTCTCTGATGCTCTGTCCCTATGTGAAAATTACCATTCATTCTTTGATTCTGTGAGTACTAAATTAGGTTTTTTAATATTCTTAAAGTATTATGACTTTTTTTCCAAACACAAAATAATTCTGAATGAAACTATTATAGGTCAATGCTTTTCTATTTCAAATTATACATTTCTCTTTCTCTGTTCATGAGCCTAAAAGAGTTTTCGATTTATCAAATTGTTACAATTGTAGGAAAATAATGATGTATGTATGTAGATCTTTAAAATGTATATGCTTGTTATTATTAATAGTTAAAATGATAATATTTAATTGTACATTCACAAGATGGGGTAAAAATTAAAGAGAAAAAATTAAGAAATTTTGTATATCAGTTATTATAAATATGCATTATTAAGGATCATATTTGGGAGAACTATCTCCTTTCTAGATTTTTCGCAAGGGAAATTTTTTAATTCGATTTAAAATTTAGCTAATTTTTAGAATTGTAGCAATAATAATAAATAATTACACTAATCTTAGCAGAGGCTAAATAATATTTGAAAAAAATTATATGTAGGAAAAATACTTGCTAAAAAAATGAATTCTTTGGTATTAATATCAATTATGAAAGTATTTCTCATAAATTTGGTAGAAAAATGTTTTATAGAAGAATATGATTTAAATCCAGTTTTCAGAGCTAAATTGTTAACCTGTTTATTTTTGTTATTTTTCCTTGTTTATGTTTGTATAGAAGGCTTATATATAGCTTGTGTATGCATAGAAGGATATAATTTTATAATCATCAAAAAAGAGAGAGAGAGGAATCAGAAATCCTGATTTTGACACATTTTAATCTTTAAGATTTCCTTGAATCTGAAAAACTAATTTTCAAATTTTTTGTCTGTTTTAAAATGAATACAGTTACTCAAAACACTTAGAGATCAGTGATATGTTTGGTATATGGTTCATGCCTTAAATTTGTAAATTTTTAAGAAATTTTAAACAAAAACTATTTTTAGGAAGTTTGTTGAAGTGAAAATGATAACTAAAAAACACTAAGAAAGTACACAGTATTAGCATTTAACATATAGATCAATTTTAAATTTTGAACTAAATATGCCAATGAGTTGTCTGTCTGTCAACCTGTAATTTTGTATGCTATTAAACATGATAACTCAAAAATGTGACAACTTGGATAAAGATCAATTTATGATTTTTTTAATTTTTTTTTTTTTTTACTGAATTAATTTTTAGTCAAAGTTTGTTTTCAGTCAAGATCTTCGGAATTCACATTTGGCTTTCTTTATCGTATTAAACTCTCATACATGGGAATCTGAAAATAAAGATCTGAGTATTTATTTCATTCATGACTTTGCTATAATTTTATAATTTTATGCCTGATGGAGAATAGTACTTTTATAAGAAAATGGACTAGAAAGTTTCAGGAAGATCATGACTATTAGTTTTAAAAGCATTTTTGTTGTATCTTTCCCCAATAAAACTTTCATGATAAGAAGAAAAGAAAATTCTTATTTAATTTTGTTCATACAAAATATTTATTATCTTCATTAATTCATATTTGATCTTTTCCTTGTAGTTTTATTTGTAGTCTGCTTCAATGCAATGAAAACAAGAAATATATTGTGTAATGATATGTAAAATCGGTTTTAATTAAAAATCATTTTAGCTGTAATATGTAATTGCAGTTATCCATTTTGTTTAAGTAATTGAGAATTGTTTTATGTTTATTTCTATTATTTCACATATATGCATTATTATGCATCATATATTTTAATTTAAATATTTGCCATTGATTTCCAAATATAAAATCAGTAGCAGTTTCAGTTTTTGCCATCCTTGCATGTTTTATAAAACCCCTACAAGGTATTTTAACAATTAACACAAAAACTTTATTTTTGAGTTAAAAGTATTTTTTTTATTTATGGGATTTTTTAGAATAAAGGTTAATTTATTAATATTGAATAGATGAGCTATATATTTTCAAGAAAGGATTGAAATAGGATCCTATTTCTTCACTAAATTAACTAATTTTTTTTCATGTTTCCTGAAAAAATTATTAGTTTAATCTGTGAATTATTTTTATATTGTCTGCAAATTATGTTTATATTTTTGAAAAAGAGTTTTATTTCTCATTTATTAAAGAGCCTGTATTAAGTATTAAAATAAAGAATGGTTTCTATCTGAAAGCTATCCCGTGTCCCCCTGTCCTTTAAATATTGAATGGGGACCTAGTCATGGATTTGAGATAAACATTCATTAAAGCAAATAAATATAAATGTTATTTTAAGGTGCAAATATTGGCTGTGTATTATTGTTGATACCATATTGTGTAATATTTCATTAAAAAAGCATGTTAGTTTACCATGGTTAATAAAAGATTTCACTCCAAAATTTTAAAGTAATCTTTGGAATTCAAAATCTCATGTTATAGCATACACAAATTAACATTTTCACATCAATGAAAAGTGAAGCTTTAGAAGATATGTTTAATGTAAACATATTATAAGATTGCATGTTTTAAACTACAGTAAAATGGTTCTACTAAATAGTATATCATAACCATATATAATGAAACAATTAATAATAATATTTATTCACCATTCTTGTTGATTAAATCTTTCAAAGAATTGGTGTATCTGTTTTAAACTGTCTCTTATTGAATTTAAGAGGACTTGCTTAAAAACATCTACACTTCAACATAATTTCTCATTGTAATGTAGAAATTATTTTAAATCTTCAAAAATAGTAGTATTTTAGAGTATTTGAAATTATTTTTGGAATTTTCTTATTAAAAAATTCTTTTTCATTATACTTCAAAATAAACCCCATATACATATTTTTTTGTACATTAAAAATTAATATGTTTTGAATATAATTACTTTTTATATAGGGAATGGAATTAGGAGTTTTAAAAAATAAGAGACTTGTTGAAATTTTTAAAGAAATTATGATGTTTTCATAAGCATATGTGTGAACTCAATGATAGGCTTGACATAACCTCTCTCTTATAAAATTTATTTAAAAACTTATGCCAATTTTAATTTTATAAAACTTTCAATTATATTATTGGCCAGTGATCAAACATTTTGATTTCATATTTAATTAGCAAAGAAAGCAAATAAAAATATGAACTTTAAAAGAGACTATTTGATAACCACTATTTAGATTTGTTTTGAAATCATAAAATATTAATCACTTTAGAAAATGAAGTTGCTATATCTACTATTAAGAAGAAAAAAACTTTTTTCTGAAAGTCTTTTTGATTTAATTTACCAATTAAATTACCTTTTAATTGGTAATTACCTTTAATTATCAATTAAAAGAATGCAAGACCTTGGAAGGTATAATTTGATTTTTGAAAATTGCTATTTTATTGAAAAAAACAATAATTAGCCATTGTAAATTCCTCGATCCTGATATTTTAGTTTATTTTGATCCTGCCACTCTTTGATATATATTATCATATTAAAGGATTTTAAATAAATTATTCTTGACTGATGAAGGTTTTCATATATGGTATTGCATCTAAGATATCACTATATTTTTATGAGAAATAATTAATATCATATACTTTATAAAATTTCAATTTTTATAACGATTATAGAAACAATCTAAGCAAGCTAAAATCTTAAAAAAGCACAATGTATTTAGAAGCACAGAAGTATTTTAAAACACAGATAACAAAACAGAATTAGAAAAATAAAAATGAATATATATATATATATATATATATATATATATATATATATGTATATATATATTGAAATATGAAGTAATTTCATTTAAAGTACTTGCAGTTATTTCATTTTGTGATACTTTCTGCTGGGGGAATTTCACGGGAATGGCATGATTTCCTTTAATAGGTTTGAAATGTATTTTATAAATAATGCTTTATCTTTTTTTTTGTTATTGTTTGTTTGATTTCTTGAATATAATTTTTTTACCAATATGAGAATATATTAAAATTTTTTTTTTTTAATTAAAAAAGTAGAAGAGTCAATTTTTAGTACTATTAACTGCTTAAAATATCTTTTTATATGTATGATTTTTTTGCTGGCAGTCACAAATAGTTATTTAAAGATTTGAATTTCAAATTGTTTCTGTTATTAATATTGCTATCAGGTGTAAGTAACATTTATTTGCTCTACTAATAATCCTTCAAGATTTTTTTAAGACCTCAGAATTAATTTGAGATAATTTTTTTTTTAAATCACCCTCCCCTCACCAAAAGAAAATGTTAATTTAAAAGATATGAGTTTTTCATAAGAAAATTTCTCCATGAAGAAAGATTTTCTTGCTCTTTTATTTATTAATTTATTGACAACAGAACAAAAATCATGAAATCTTATAATGATTTATAAGATAAATTATTAATTTTCGTTGATTTTTGTTGAAATTTCCACATCAAAACTAATGCTTAATGTTATTCAAGTACTTAGAAATTCAGATACTATTAAGTTTTAGGGAAACTTTCTGACTTTTCTGCTATTATTTGATGTATTGTATATGGATATAATGCCAATGAATTCAATAACAATAATTCATTTTGTAGAAGATACCAATTAAACACCATTTAGAACTTAAAAATAAATTACCAACCATTATTGAAAAAATAACAATAGATAAAACAAAATATTTTATTATTTGAAGAAAATTATGAGTATTTTTGAGGTTACAAATGAAAGGCTTAAGGGAAAGTGAAGACTTAATCACTTAATGATTTAAAAATTTATCATCATTAACCTATAAACTTATTCATATCAGGAAAGACATTGATAATTTAATATTATTTAGAAACATTTGCATCAAATTAAGGAAATACTAAGTATATACAATAAAAATTCATTGTATGCTTAAAAGAAATATAATAAATGAAGAATGAATTACTTTTCATTCACTTTAATAATTATAGGTACTTTTCATTCTTTATGTTCAATGCATTATAAATTAAAATATCACTAGTGATTGCATGAGAGAGATATAAACATGAAAGGCTAATTTATCATGATTGTAAGCTTTGTATAACATTTTATTTTCTCTGCTTATGCTTTAATTTATGTCTAAAAACTGCCATTCTTTAAGTGAATAAAATGTTTTCTTTTTCAAAAATAATGTGAAAGGAAAAAAAATTATTATGTGAGCATTTTTTAGAAGTTACATAGATCAGTTGTAGAGTAGGACAGATATCTATACTAAATAAATTGAACCAATTCAGGTAATATGAAAAAGCTCTAATAAGAAAAAAAAAGTTCTGGGACATGGAAAAATAATTTTAATTTTTGAAAGTAAGTTTTGCAAACTTGTAAAACAGAGAGCTTTTAGAAACGTAATTTACTGAAAAAAAAGCTATCTTTCAATTTCCATCCAAATCCATTTATATAATTGGAGGTATATTATACAAACTCGACACTAATAAATTCAGTATGACATGTGTGCATGCTATCTATTTCAAATAGTTGTTTTATTGATTTTAAGTTATTACTGTTAGGGATAACTTTAGAAATTCTTATCTCATATATCAATTTTTATGGCCACTATTTTATATCATAATATCTAACATAATTAGGAATGCAATAATGAACATTAATAATTTTGGAGTAGAGAAAGTGTTTATCTACTGCTTTATTACAATTAAAAGAAAATTAAACATGTGCAATGAAAACTTGAACAATGAAATTTTTTTTTAACCTTGTTAGTATTTTTGTAGGTGAATTTTTTGAAGATTTCTTGTAAGATCTAAACAAACAGAAAAGATAAAGGGGAGAGTAGAGGAGCTTCCTAGGATGAAATGATGTAATCTCATTTGATTTAAGATCTTTCCTAAGAATAAAATCATGGAAATTGTAATTATTATTGGACATCTGCAACCAAGAATACAAAAGGAGAAAAATGATAGTTTTATAAGAGAATTCAGTAATCATAAATTTTAGGAGGAGTGAAAAAAACTGGAGGAAGCTTTTTAAAAAATGACTAAAAAAATGAATTCAAACATACCTTTTTCAATTAAAAAAAACATAATAAAGATTAACTGCTCATTTAAAATCTATAATTTTGTAGAATTAAAAAAAAAAACGAACTTTATTTTGGGAGAGGGAAATGGTTCTCACATGATTCGTTTTAAAAATATATATAGTATGATGTCATCAAATAAATATGGTCTTGAAGAATAAAGCTAAAAAAAACCATTAATACACTAAATGTAAGAGAAAACTTCATTTCAATAAGAAAATTTTTGTTGAAAAATAACCTGGAAATAAATTCTATGTAATCAAGTTAAAAGTGCCTTTTTTAAGAGGAAGATTAAATATTTGTTATAATACTTGAACAGCATCTATATGTGATTGTAATTTACAACACTTTTTGAGTTGAATTATTAAATATTTTCAATCAGCAAATATATTCAAATCAGCAAACTCTCTAAAAACTGAATTTGTTGCTATTTTTATGAGAATAATTTGGTGCTCAGAAATGATATTTAATCTAAATTCCTAATTAGGTATGCTATGTGAATAATTTTACATAACTACATAAATAAATCTCCAATTATTTTACCTGCCATAATAAATAAAAGCTTGAACAATTTTTGGTGATGATCTAAGAAAACAATAAAAGTGATTACAACCATATTTTTAAATCCAGAAAATCATGAAGTGATTGACATTCATATATATGCATGTTTAAAAATTTTTTTTAATAAAAAAATATTTTTAAAAATTTTTTGGACAGGATTTAAAAAAAATATGAACTCATTTTAAGCAATTATTTATTTTCTCTCCCCTCCTTTTTTTAAAGAGGCCATTATGTTTCAGAAATTGTTATATTTGTATTTTTCTTTGTTCAGTAATAAAGAATTTAATATTATCAACTAAGAATTTTGATTATTTTTCCCCATCAGATGTAAGATTAGAACCTTAAGTAAGCATACTGGCTTAAATAAGTAAACTGGACTTTGGGAAGGGGGCTATTACAAAGGAACATGTTACTGTTTTATAAAAATTTAGTACATTCTTCAAATTTCCTGATGAAGTTTGTTAAAGGATTTTCGGACTTCATAGTTACTTGAAGTTTAGAATTTACTCATTCCAAAACTTCAAGTACTTATGTTTTAAAAAAAAGAGGAAATCATATTTCATTATTCTGTACAGTATCTGAACTTTAAATATTCAAGGGTGGTTTTTTTCTTCTTCCTTCTTTTCCCAGTATCATACTTTAATGATATTTTATCTCCAAATTATCTGTTATTTTAAAACCAAAATGTAAAATAATAAAGAGATTAATATTTCTTGCAAACCTAAAATACCACATTAGCAAGATAATTTCCTGTGCAATTCAAGATACTTTTGTAATGTTAATCCAAATAAAATCACTTAAAACTTTCATTTGATAAATAGTTACAAATATTGAATTAGTGTCATGATTGAATATATATGTATGATTCTGCTGTAGGAAATAGCTATCTAGTATACAAAGTTACCTGAACACAGCTTGTTCTTTTTTCTTTTTTTTTTTCATAATTTAATCTTGCACGCATTTGTAGTGTTTTGAAGGCAATATTCCTATTGAACATTTCTATTATATATAACAGAGATCAACCCTATTTATGTTGGAATATTTATACTATAGTAAAAATTTAATTATTAAATGAGTTAAAGTATTTTAAATATATTTCTAAAAAAATTTTTTTTTAATTATCTTTCTTAAATAAAATCTTGAAAAAAGTGTAAGATTTTGGAAATCATTAGTATGGTTTCACTACAGCTATTTAGAAAAGAATTTTTCATCCTTCAAATTTCTGAAGTTGTACATTGAGATTTTATTTTATACTAGTAGTTATGGGAAAATATGTATATGGAAATATTAAATGAATCTCCGTACATGTATTTATTAGGTGTATTGAAAATTAAAAGAAATTTTAGGTAATGATTTTAAATAATTTTACTTAAAATTTTTAGAGTTTTTTTTCTAGATTATATATATATATAGATATAGATAGATAGATAGATAGATAGATAGAGAGAAGCTTAATTGGTTGAAAATCAGTGATTTTTGGTGACCATTGTTCATTATTGTAACTTCAATACTTCCTCTTTCTAATTGCATGCTATTTCATTTGAAATCGTTATGCTGGCTAGCCTGATCTTTATAATAATAGTTTCATCAACAAAGTATGCTATAAAAATGTTGATATTTTATGATGAATTTTTTATTATCTCATAACATGATGTTATTTTGGGAATGAGATAGCTAAAAATCTGTAAGCAAAATATAAAAAGGAACATTGGCAAAAAATTGAAATTCTATTATCTGCACGAGCATCTAAAAAAATCAGCTTTTAATTACGCATTGCCATTGCATTTACAAAAGCTATGATTTAAAAAAAAAGAAAAGTTAATGACTGCAGCAAATCAAATCTAGAAAAATATCATTTTGAGCATGTGATTATATAAAATGAAATAAATAGGAAATATATTTTTTAAAACAATAAATGTGAGACAAAGTCTTTTATGATCATTTGGGATACTAAAGTTACTAATTCAATGAAACAATGAAAATGAATAAAAATATAATTTAACTTGCACGAGCATGTGGCGCTTGGCCATTCAAGAAATTATATTCGGACACGATGCATTGAAATATGCATAGCAGGTTTCATTTTTAATCTTTATATATATATATATATATATATATAAAATTAACACTGAACAAGTATATAACTTTTTTTCATTTTTATGATAGTTGATATAATAGAAGGATATATTCACAAGTAATTAGATTTCAAGTGAATAAATAAAACCTGAATGACCATATTTATCTATCTGAAATAAATAAGTCTTATGAAAACAATTTTGGCATTACATAAATTTGGAATTTTTTTAATAGTTTATTTTTCCCGTGCTGTACCTTCAAAATATAAATATCAAAAACATAAATGACCGGTTTTATTATAAATATCTTTGAGATTAACAAATCCTGTATTAGTCAGCATTATTTCCTCTACTTTTGTTCCTTCATTATATTTGTTCAGACTCATAAATCTTTCAGAAGACTTTGACATAAAGTCTTCAGAAAGAGTTATGTCAAAGATTCATGACATAAATCTTTTAAGGAAAATATATTTAAACTATATATATCTTTAAATTAATAAAATTCATTTGGAGTTTCATTTTGGTGTTTTGTGAGAAAACAACATAAGTAATTAAAGAACATTTTTAGAATCTTTCTTCTATTTTATATTTGTTTGGTTCTGTAAATATTGAGAGTTAAGAAAAGAATCTGCTTGCAATGCTTGGATATTTGCATGTTGTGTATTAATTTTACTCACTTTATTGTTGTTAATTATCTAGTGTTGAAATTCTTCTATTTAACCATGGTCTTAAACTGATGCATGGAAAATGCACAACTTTCTGTTTACCTTTTATTTCTATTTTCTTTCTCTTTATTTTGTTGTTTAAAACAGTTCTTGCAGTTGATGATATGTAAGGTTATACATTTCTTTGGAACAATTACTACCTCTTTCCATTTATAAAATAGTTTTGTTTTTTCTCCCCCAAAAAGCTCCTGTCTATTATTATCTAATTAATTGTCCACTTTTAAAATATAAAGTGGACAATTAATTAGATGAATTAATTGGATTCTTTGTTTAAATTTATGAAGCAGGGAAATTACTAATTTTAAATTATTTAATATCTTTTTTTAAAAAAAATCTTATGATTGATGTGAAGAAAGCTTAGCAATCTTAAATACATACAGCGTAAAAGATACAATTGTAGATTTGTTTATGTATTTGAGATAGCATGTGCTTAAAATATTAGAAGCGATGATTAAATTTATCACACTTTTGTGCAACTCTTATTATCATAAATTTTATCGCCTTCAATGAGAGTTACGAATGCGATGCGAAATTTGAAGCAGACGACATCTGGTCGCTGAACTGAGCAGCAGAGAAACATTTTACCAAGAGGTAAAAAAAATAAACAATCAATTGTACCGTGAGAGAAAAAAAGAGCGAAACCGTTTTTAATGCTATGCGACTGGTGAGAATTTTTTTATTTCTTTATTTATATATTTTTCTCCCAGCTGGTTCTTAATTACGTCACGCATTACTACATTCCGAAAGTCCTGTTCCATCCAGTACGGTGTTTCATAACAAAACCGCGAGCTTCATTGCTGTGTAGACGTATGACGTACCACAACAAACGACGACGTAAGAGTGTAAATTTTTGCAATCGAAATTCTTTCTTCTCGCAATGACAGATATTTGGCATTTTTAAAAGTTTAATAAAATATCAAAAATACGATGGTAAGTAATTCATGACTCTAAAGGAAAATCATAAAATTTTAATTTTCTATTGTTTGTTTACTAGGTAGTCGTACAGTAGTTTCGTTTATGCTTGGAGCTAAAAAGGGAAAGTTTTTCTACGATTACTTTATTTTTTTATTCAGTTGCTTCATGTTATAGTATTTTGATTTTTTAATATAAAATTATTCGCTGATATTTCTGCGTACGAGGTGTTATTTGGATTTACAAACATTTATTTGAAAACAACTTTCATTCCATCATATACTGAAGCCAAAATTTCTTTATTGTATGTGCCTATCCGTTATTAAATAATTAATAAATGACAGGGGAAAAGACTCGCCAATAACCTGCTATTTATTTTTAATAATTATTGGTGCCTAGAAAACAATGCCTTATTTTAGATTAGAAATTTTTAATTTTGATAAATTCCATCAGCTTTCAGTCATATTTGTGGCGATTTTGAACGTAATCCAACAACCTCCATTTAATGATAATTCAAATGTTTATTTATTTAATCTATACTAATAAGATGTTAACATAGTATTATAAATAGGATAGTACATTTATTGAAAAGCTATTTCTCATCAAGACATTTGAATTTTTTGTATTAATTAGTTATATTTTTAAACAAATAATAAGGAAATATCTACCTACTGAAATAATTTTTTATCAGTAAATATGCCTTGTTTTAATACTTTTTGCTGCTTTTTGTTTTGAATAAGTTGTCAATTTTAGGAATTTTTTTCTCTTCTTAATTTTACTATCACTTATATGCTTATATATGTAGGGTTTAATTATTTTCTTGAAATTTCTTTTTGCACATGAGTGGCTATAGTATGCACTTTTTAATATAACAGATCTTTCTATCATTTTGCTATTAATGAGTTAATATTCACTGTTACATTTTTTAAATATTTAATTCACTTTTAAATATTTTTGCATAGCAAATAAATAATTTTATTGTTGGATGTTTTGCAATTAATTAGGAATAATCAATATTTATTACTTCTGATAATTTTGTTACTAATTTAAGAAGTTTTATTATTGATCTTTGTTTTAGTACTTAAAAAATGCTCTGTCTTAACCTTTTACTATCAGGAAATTGGAACTTTGTTGTGCTTCCTTGCTTTCACATATGCATAACTATGCATTGTATAATCCTAATAGAGAAACTAATAATTATAATTAAATTTTTTTAATTTTTTTGAAAGACTTAATATTTATGGTAGTTTTTTAATAACATATTGTCTAATGTTGGTAGCAATGTATGGTATTTTAATCAAAAAAAATTACTTATGATGTCTAAGCTATGAATTTAAACTCATGTAAATGTAGTCATATTAATACTTGGGCATTCACTGTAAAGCATTATAAAAGCCCTTTTATGTTTTTTTTTGGCATGTATCTTGATAAATCTTTTCTTTTTAATATTTTAACTAAGTTAAATTGTTTTAAATTTACATTTATTTCTATTTCAATTTCTGCGAGAATTGTCAAGAACAATATTTTACTATATATATTAAAATGTTGAACATAATCTATTTAATGTATGAATTTAATTTATATTCATATATCAATTTATATTCAATCAATGATGCAATTATGATTTTATATAAATGCTTCCACCTTCTAAAATCCTACTTAGAATTTAAATACAGTATAGTTTTTTAAAATTAATTTTAGCCTATAAAATTGAAAAACATAATTAATTTTTAAATTCAATCTAAATTTAAATTATTTGCATTGTGAATGCAGTTTTATTTTTTCCTATCTGTATTGAATATTTTAATTTTGATTACTTTTGATTTTAAAAGCTAAAAAAATAGATATAAATTTTAATTTTCAGTGTAAAATTGAAATCATTTTGGTAAAATATATTTTTTCTTGGTTATTCTAAATTTGGTGTAGTAAAAAATGATTATTATGAGGGAATAATAATAGTTATTTTAAAGGGAATAACAATGGTTATTATTAGGGAATTTAACATTTCAAACATAGTGTGCCATTATGTACTTTACTTTTATGCTAAATTTTTAACATATTTTTATGTTTACTCTTGATTTATCATTTTGTAAGAATTATTTTAAATTTATTTTATTTAGCAGAGTGTAAAATTTATTCTTTAATTAAATATAATATTTTGCAGGCTTCAACATCTCGAACAATGGAGAAAGCTTCTGGGGATCCAAATTTTGAAGTGTTTGAATTAGATCAGTGTCCTTTGTGGTTACAACAATATATGATAAAAGTATGTGCTTTATTACTTTTCTTATTTATTAAAATATAATTTATAAGATGTATATATAATTTTTAGCATAACTATCATATAACATTTACTCTCCAAATTACATAAAGGAATTTAAGAAATATCATTAATTTTTTTTCAGATTTTTGTTATTTAATTTTTAGATTAATCCTCTCATGCATGGATTTTCAAAAATGAATAATTATGAAATTTTTCTTATCATTTTTTCCTTAAGAATATCTTAATTTTCTACCAATTATTATGTTTTTAATGCATGGAAATAATTTAATAGAGACATTAACATTCAAATGAATTTAGAAAATATATTTCAACAGATATCTTGATAATGCATTCAGTTTTGAATTTCGCACATTCCTTTTCAAAAAGTTGCATTTCTCTTTTGCAAAATATGTTATTTCGCTCTATCTAAAAATGTGCTGGAATTTGCTACTGTAGATGAAACATGAGATAAAGAAAGAGGTTCTTGATGAGCTCCTGCAAGTATCTCAAGGTGAATTACCGACCATTAAACCTGGAGCAGCATCTAAAGTGGAAGAAAACCAGTCAGACTTTCAAGGTAAGATTTTTTTTATTATTAAAACTGTTTCATTTTGAAACTTAGTTTATTCTTTTTTTAATATTATTGTTATCTGCCTTGAAGGTAAGAATTGAAAAGAAAAGTTGATAGGACTTGACAAGTTATTTGCTATTTGCTTTTAAATTACAGGAGGGGATTTAAGTATAACTTATATAATTGTTTCTTGTTCTTTATTGATTGTTCATGAAATAAAAAAAGGATGTAATTATTTATTTAAAAATATAATTTTTATTGTTTAATTATTAAAAAGAAATTAGTCCTTTGAAATTCATTTTCAAAGATTTTGAAAAATGCCAAATTGCATTTCATTTAATAAAATGAAATTAACTAAAACATTCTATATTTAGATTTTTATTAAAAATTCACTGATTCTCCATTTTTATGCATGTAAATTATGCTTTCAAATTGCAATTCAGTTTCTATATTTCAATTAAGTACTTTTTTTTTGTAATTTTTCCCTTTTAAGTGTTTTATTCGGAATTGAATAAAAAGAGTTGTCTATTTCTTTTTTATTTTATTCATCATGTTGTAAGTAATATTAATGATTGTTTTTAGGTGAAGTTGTTCATGCTGGCATTTTTTGTGATAATTGCGATCAGCTTATTCATGGAATTCGGTATAAATGTGGGTAAGAAAACATCCTGATTTGTCATAAAATTTTAATTTTTTAATTCTTTCTAACAACAATTTCTTTTAATATTTAGCATTAAGAATTTAAACTTTAGTTATGTTTTTATTTATTTATTTTATGGAGGCTAAATTCAAACATATTTTTAGCTTCCAACCTTGCTATTGATTCTGAGAGGAAAGCTTATTCAAGTATAACATTAGCTCTAGTTTATTTTCTCCCCACTTTATGATTTGTAAATTTTTGCATTTTTAGTAAAAGTTATTCTTTAAAGAAATCTATAGCATGGCATAAGCATCTAGTCATATTAAGAAAGATAAAAACATTTTTAAATAAAAAAATAAAAAAGGCTTTATCTTGGACATTGGATTGAAAGTTCTCCTTGTTAGGAATTTAGCTTTAACTTTACAAAATGCAATTTTTAGGAATTTCAAAAAATGCTATTCAACTTAAAATTAATATTTTATGTGGTTTTAAGAATATTTGAAAACAAATTTCTAGCTTTAATTTTGAAATTATTTAATGTTATTTTGAATTATTTGATTCTGAAATTCAAGCAATCATATAAGTAAAATGTTTGTACATATTACAATCTATTTCAATGAATGTTTCTCTTGTTATTGTTAAAATATGTAATCTTGTTTTGATTTTGTTTCTTTTGAAGAATGACTTATAAATAAAAAAAAAGATTAAATATGAAAGGTAATAACTATTTCTGCACAATAACTGCGAATTTGATAGAAACTGAGTATATTTATTTATATATGAAAGTAACAGTTATGTAAACATAAGAAATATTGCCTGAAGTTGATGTATTATTTTCTAGAAATTGTTCAGATTTTGATCTCTGCCAAGAGTGTGAAAGCCTGCCTAACATACACAATAAGAATCATATATTCTTGAAAATACGGTATCCTATTGCTTTAAAGATGTATCTGAAGCAAAAGCATCAAGAAGTTCCAAATCCAGGGAAAATGCATACAGGTTCATCAAGAAGTCGACAAATCAAAAAGTAATTAAAAAAATTAATCTGTGATTTAATTGTTTTTTTTATTTCATCTAATATTATAATAATGTGCTGATTTTACATTTTTGAATATTTTTAACCGTAATAATTTTTATTTGCTATTCATATTTTATAAAATATAATTATTACATCTTTAACTTGATTTGCAGTACTGTATTTAGATTATAATTTGATATTCAGAAGGATTTTTTTATTAATAAAAATATCCAAAATTAAATTTGTCTTTTTACATATAATATTCCTTTAAAGATTTAAATAATTTGCATAGCTTTATTTAGCATCTCTCCTCTTGAATTTTCATTTGTTATGTTTATATCATATCCTTTTATTCCATTTGTAATTTTTAATCAAATAAAGTTTTAAATGTACCATCTTTGTTTTGTTTATCATTTGTTATATTTAATATTTTATGAGATATTTTAATTTTGCTTTAATTTTTTTTCTTCTTTTCAAAGATTATATGAAGCAAAATTTGTGATGGATGAAACCATACCTGACAGCACTATTCTTCCTCCTTCTACGAAATTTGTGAAAAGTTGGAGAGTTGTAAATAGTGGTACTAGGGTTTGGACTCATGCTACTAAAGTAAATGTTTTTCCTACCTCACCCTTTCAGTGTATTCTGTATATATTTTATTAATTTGTAAGGAGAATTATTACTTAATTTGAAAATTGATTTTACTGCAAATATTTAGATATGAATCATTGAAGTATAAAGCAAATTAAATAATAAAAATAATTAGAAAAGCAAAGCATATTAGAGAAATTAAAATGTGAGTTTTATAATTTAAGGTATTGTTTCTTTTGCAATTATTTGTAACTTATCCTCTATGAAATATAATGAGAAGTGCTGCCATTCTTAATATTCTATTTTTATGTATATTAAAATATTATTTAATTTAATGATTAAATAGTTTTAATTATCTCTAATAAAAGCCTGTATTAGAGGATTTTTGTTTGTTTGCTGTTGTCACTTTTATTTTTTTAAAAAAATATCTTATCAAATTATTTAAAAATAATCTAAAACAGTAATTATAATAATTCATGTGTACTTTTTTAGTTGCGTTTAATACAAGGCTCCCCAGGCCTAGTACCTAGCAATGATCATGTGGATGTTCCACACCTTAAACCTGGAGAAGAAGGAGTTATTTCGGTTCTTTTCACTACTCCGTCTTTCCCAGGAGTTTTTCGTAGTCATTGGAATTTCTGCCATAAGAGTCGTCCATTTGGTGATATTGTTTGGTGTCATATTGTAGTAAGATCTCCAGAAGAAGCTGAAAATGATAATACAGCCCCAGAAAAGTTGCAGTGTGACAAAACAGCTTCAAAGGAAGTTAGTATTTGTGTAATTAAATTTAATATATTAGAAAAGCTTTTTTTTAAACTTGTACTTATCACTATGGGGGGTACTTAATGTGAGACTGTCTGTTCAGAAAATTATATTTATTACAGCTCATTAAAGTTATATGAATATTTTTAAAAATATATTTAAAATTTATTTTTACAATAATATATTATTTCTCTTAGACGAGCATCTCTAAAAGTAAGAAGTCTAAGCCTAGTGAGGATTTAAAGTTCTGCCACCAAATAATAACAGATTTGTTTGAAGGAAAGCATGAGGTGTGTATTATTATTATTGTATTATTGTTATTAGTATGTGCATATGAGTGTCATCATCATGAAATTTAAGTTTAAAGAGAAGAGTTTTAGTTGTGTCCGATTCTGTAAGAATTTTATACACTTCATATGCAAAATGCTCTAAAAAAATAAGATATACATACATAACCGCTCTTTACCAAAGCAAGATGTTAATTTTAAAATGGGAAGAGATTTTATTAAAACTAGATTATCTTGAGGAGTGGAAAGAACAAATATGACAAGGGAGACAATCATCATAATAACTTCTCAAATTTATGTTTTATTTAAAAAAAGTATAATTTAGGTATTTTTTTTATAAATATATTGACACCTGTCAAATTGCTTACTTAAGCAGGCTACCAAAAGTAGTTGGCAAAACATATCTTATTTACTTATCAATTGTAGGTTATTGACTATGTTGCCAAGTGTAGTCAAAGCACTTAAACTTTATTTGGATATTTTGAGGGTTTATGGTTTATTAATCTTTAGGTAGTTTTTAAGTTACCATATTTATTAATGCCCATCTATTCACAACTGTATTGAAGTAGTGTACACCTTTGCTAGTGAAATTATCCATCTCTTGCCTACTTGGAAGGAGACAAGTAATTGTCAACATGGAGAGCTATTGGCCTCTTTTTTATGTTGCCTCTAACAATGAGTTAAATATTACCTATTTCATTAAACCAGAGTTGAAGTTATTATTTTATCTTGCAATATAAATTATATGTGTCTAAAATGGTTGCATAAAAGAACAAATATACAAGATAAGATTTTATATATATTTGATACAAATTTAGTTGTGGTGTAAATTTTCCTTAAATTTTGACTGATTAAAAGATGCATAATTTTCAACATTCGTTTTTGTTGTTGCAATGAGATTCAAACAATTATATTGTTTCCTCAAGTAGTTGATCATTAAATTTTCTTTTGACATTGAAAGCTAATATGCTAGAGATGCACATTACAAGATTATCTTATAACAATACTAAGTTATAAGGTAATCTGTGTATCTCAAGAATACACCAGTGTATACTTGGATGCACAATTAATTGTACCGTTAATATGAGGAGTAAAAGAGTTCAATTACATTATTACTCAGGGCAACACTCACTTTGCAAATTTATCGTAATGCTTTTTGCTCTGTGGTGTAATTTCTAATTTGATTTGATGTTAAAAAATAATTTGTAGAACTAATCACAATCATCAAATGATTTAATTAAAACTAATTCCCCCGGCTATCTTCCATTTGGTTGCCTGATAAAAGCTAAACTAGTAAATTATTTACTAATAATCTCAAAATTTTTATAACGATTAATTTTTGTGTTAATTCTTGTATTTGTTTATTTTAGGCTTATGCTTGGCCATTTTACAAGATGCATTATACAGATAATAATGCAAAAATCAAAACACCTATGGATCTTATTAAAGTGAAGGTATGCATGAAAATGATCTATTATGATATATTTGTTTTTGCTTAGAGTACTTTATTTTTATTAGTTATTTTTTTAATTTACCATTAATTCTTAGCCATTTTGTTGTGGGAATATATATGTTTAGTGAGTGTTGTATGATTCCCTTTTCTTATTTATTGGCAGTGATACTTGAATGTTGTGGCATCAGTGAGTATACTCAAAATTATCAAGCAACTCATACAGCCCATTAACCAAAATTAGAATGACATTTTGAATTTTTTAAAAAAATTTCTTTTGAAACAATGGAAGATATTTGTCATTCTTATATTTCATATTGCCCTATATTTTGTTATGTATGTATTTTATTATTATTTTTTCTTTAAAAAATTATTCATTTAATTTTCAAAAAAAATTTGATTTCTTAATTTGATTTTCTTAATGGGAATGTTTTCATCATTATTTAAAAGAAATAGATTGAAATCTGCTTGAAATTTATTCTGTAATTAAGGCATTTATGTATGAAAGTAATGAACTTTTTTTTTAATGCTTGGATTTTAAAATAGTATCTTTTTAAATCAATGATGAAATATCATGCTTATGAAAACTGAACTATTTAAATATGATGTAGGAGAACAGTCTATCAGTGAAAAAGTGTGAGAAAAACAATTTATTACTAATGTAGGATTTTTATTTATTTTCTTTATAGTTTTTAAACACATTTTTTTAAACTGTAAAAGATAATTTATGTAGTTACTGATTGTATATTCTTTGCAGAGTTTTTTTTTAAAAGCTGTAATTGCAAATGTTAATTTTTTTTATAGGCAAAACTAGAGGATTCTAAATACAACTCTCCTGAAGAATTTGCTGCTGATATGCGATTAATATTCAACAATTGTTATAAATACCATGCAAATGACAGCTCAATGGTTATGAAGGCAAGAGAACTACAGGCAAGGAATTAACATTTGATTACTATGATTAAAAATTTATTTTATTCATTTCCGTTATCTTAACATGTTAGAAAAATCCATAATTTATCTTATTTTTGAACTGAATTTAAAAATTATTTGTTATACAATTCTAGAATGGTTAATTGTTAAAACTAATGATAATTATTTATTCATTATTTATATTAAAGAATTTTAAATATTTGCATAATATTTTTTTTTTGTAGTTTTATTGAGAAATTAAAAATGATTCAATGAAGCATGGTTTTGTAATATTTTATACATCATATTTTTTTAATAAAATTTTAAAAGTAAAACATTTAAATTCTGAACAAACAAAACAAATTATGTATTAATATATTTTATTTTTAAAATAAAGTAAATGCAGCTTGACTTTTTTATTGTCTGTTTTTTTCAAAATTAAATGTGCTTATTCTGTGTTCTGAATTATAATTAACAAGTTTCAAAGCATTTGTTTCATTATCAATTAATTATTAAAAATTAATGAACTCTTTAGCAGGAATTTACAATGTTTCATTATGTATAGAATTTGCAGAGTAACTTGCAGAGCAGTTTGAAGTCAGGCAGCTGTTTTGTTTATCTAATAATTTATAAAATTTTCTTTAAACTATATTTTTTATAATATTAAATAAATAATATGTTCCCTTTTTTTTTTTTTTAAGGTATGGCAAGTTTTTAAACGAAAACATCACCAATAAAGAGTCTAATATCTTTTTTTTCTCAATATCGTACAATCATAATTAGAGAATTAAAATTTATTTATATATTATTACTTAATTTTTTTCCTTCCTATTTTGAAGAATTTGTCATAGTCTTTTCCGTTTCAAGGAAAATTAAAAGGAGATTTTACAGATTATTGATTATATTTATGCACTTTGTCAAAAAGAGTCATCTTTAATCAATCAAAAGTGAAAAAAGTCATTGAAATTTTTAACATAGTTGGACTTAATACTTGAGTTTTATTAATATATACATTCTGAATTGATAGTGATCAATGAGTCTTGAATTTTTAGTAAAAAATAGCCCTATTGTAATTTACCTCTGCTTTGTCAATGCTACAAATTGTCAGATGGCTTGTGTTTCTGCATGAAATCAGTTGACAGTATTTTATGCCCTTTTAAAAAATAGTGAAGATCTCTTCTATTTTTATTCTTATTGCTAGTGTTATACGATAAATTAATTTTCTTAAGGATTTGAGAATAGTGGTCTAAAATTAGTGAATATATTGCTGATACTTTGTATTCCAGTTTCATAATAACCTTTGGAAAGTACAATCTTTATGCTGAGAATGATTTTTAAATAGTCTGGGAAATCTATTGCAATTATGCCAATTAAATGCAAAACTGTATTTTAGACATGTAATAAAACTTTACGATAGAAACATTGTAAACAAATTAAGCATATGACCGAGAAATCGCCAGTATTTAATCTGAGTTGTATGTAATTAAGGAATAATATAGCTTTCCTTTCCCTCCCCTCATCATGCTGTTTTATTAATCTGATAAATTCTCAAAATTCACAGCACGTATTTGAAGGTTTGTATGCTGTTATGCATGCAGACCCAAGGAGGAATCAGATATCAGCATCAAAAACAGAAACTCGAATACGTTCCAGTTCTGAATCATCCACCAGTGACTCTGAAGAAGACCACAAAAGAAAACTAAAATTGCAACAACTTCCTGAAGAGGTGAGCATTCCCCAACTTTATTCATTAAGTTATACAATAGTTTTATTTTTTATAATGTATTGAATTTAAGAATTCATTTAATTATTATATCTTATAAATGAAAGCAGGGTATGTTATATATAGTTTAAAGGATTCGTTTTAGCTTAAATATTGGGGTTCGCTTTCCAACAAATGTTTAATTAAACCAATATATTAATTTATATTAAAAATTACTGCTTTTAATTAGAATTTCACAAAAATTGTTTACACTTATTATTATGATGATGATATATTTTAAAATAATTCAAATGATGTATATAAGTATATTTTAACTATTAAGTGATGTTTAAGTTTAAATATATTTGTCAAAAATTACAGAATATATATATTTTTTTTAGTCCATTAAAACAATTTAAAAATTTAAAAGATATTTTGTAAAAAAGATTGAATCACTTTCTTTCATTTTCATTTCTCCTCAGTGTAACTTTTATGAATTTGATTTCTTTTAATTTGAATCTTTAAACAATTTCTATAAAAATGAGAATGCTCATTAAATTGATGAAAGCAAGTAATGTCAAAAATATAGAAGTATTGATGTTATTAATATTCATATCTTTTACTTTTCTACTATCAAAATTCTTTTTATTACCTGATGTTTCCTGGAACACTTAATTACATTTAAAATTTTATGGTGAGATTTATTTATAAAATAGATATGTTGTAAAAGATCAAGTTTGTCCAGATTTTTAAAAAAGATTATTTAATATTTTATTCATTACTAAACTATTAAATATGTAAATGAAATCTTAGTTTAATAAAAACTAAAAACCAATTTTTATAATCAATAGAAGAAGTGAATGTTAGTAATTATTAAATTTTATGTTCCTAATCTCTAGAAACTCGCCACTTGTTTTTGTACTGAAAACAACAACATTGGAACTTTACTAATTTTTCACATTCATTTGAAAATTATAAAATAGTTTATTTTATATCTTTTCCTTTGATGTTTTGATCTTTCATAATTTTTTACATTGGTTATTAATAAAATTGCTTTACATTTGCAGTCTAAACTGCTACGGATTTGTTCTATAAAATCATATTTGAGTTTTAGCTCCAGATTTTAAAAAATATCAAATTTTTACTTTTTTTAGCTGATTTAGAAGAACTTCTCTCTAAACTTTCAAATAACTATGTTAAAAAAATTATTTTTGAACTACATTTTTTTTTATGTATTGTCAGGTTGTTATTTAGACTCATTTAGATTTCTTTACACGTTTCCTTAGAAATATATTAGTAACTTTGAGTGAGGTATTTTTAACTAATTAATTCCTTTTCTTCTTATGACATATAATACTTCATATCATGTGATAAAATAAATTATTGAATGCTTCAAAATTTTATTATGTAATAATAAAAAAGGATTACCAATGCATTGGGAGAACTGGGAAAATACAAAGAATTTAAAAATTGGGGGGCTGGCAGTTCTGGGAAATTAGAACATTTTCATAAAAACACGAAAACTATAGAGAATTTCTAGTTATTTTATTTATTAAAATCCTTATTTATCCTTATGTCTAACAACTGCATGAATATAAGATTGTATTCATTGTTTCTAAAAATGAAATAAAAAAATGAAAAAATAAATTCTAAAATGAATAACAATATCATTTGCAATTGTGTAATGTGGGAACTCGCACATTTTCAATTCTCTCTCTCTCTGTTTTTTTCTCCCATCTGTTTAGATCAGCTCAGTTTTGATTCATGAGAGAGTTGATCTTTTTCAATAAGATTCCAAAATAGCAGCTAATGAGCATGCACAAGACTTTTGTAACTGTGTGAAAGATTTTTTTTTTTTTTTTTTACTAGAATAACAATATTCAATCTGCAGATGCATCACTCTAGTATTCAGTTACTCACATGTGAATTTATTCATAGTTGGTCGCCGAATTTTTTTAAAACAATAAGTTGCTCAAATTTCTATTTAATATTAACTGGATGGATAAAGAAAAATCCAACTTGATTTCACTGAAAGAGCTCAAGTCACACAAAATCCATTTGTGGCATATGACTCTTTTTATAAGGAAGTAATAAACCCAAGTAATATGGGAAAACAGGCATTTATTAGTTATGCCCCCCCAAAAAATGGAAACAAAATTGCATATCAGCTTAAAGTCATAATTAATAATATACTTTGTATCTAAAAGAATGAAGGGGAAGGTGATATGCAAATCCAAAAGCATCAAATTTAATGTCCAAAAATAAATTGAATTCAATTTTTTTAGTTCAAAAAGAATAATTTAAAGATTAATTTTTTTGGACATTAAAACTTATTTCATCATATTCGTCCTTAAATGCATTCAATGATACATCAGAAATATTTAATTGTTTGCTCACAGAAAGTGAAATAGCTAAAAAATCTATTACAAACCATACAAAAATGCCATACCTTATTTCTTAAGGATTAGCTCTGCGAAATTGACAGTTAAAAAAATCTACTGAAATTGATCCCTAATACATTAATAAAATTTAAAAAAGTAATCTTGCTTTGTAATGTTTTTTTTAACACTCATTAAATGATTTGCACCATGATAACAAAAATATTTTGTTTTATTTCACCTGAGTCCTTAATTTTGTGTTACTTAATATTAAACATGAGGAGTAATATATCCCTTCCCCTTAATATATAAATTTTGTCTTGCTAAATTCTCAATAATAGATTTTTCTTGTATATAAAATATCAAAATTCTTTTACTATGTTATTATTTCAAATAATGTTAAATTGCTGCATCCTTGCTTTTTTAACTGCTTAAGCCATTGCATTATGAATAGCATACAAATTATGTTTTTTCATTTCTTATATTGAATAAATATGCAAGGAAAAAACAGACTTCTGGATTTGAGTAGCAAGCCTATCATATAATATATCCTTCATTCTGATTTATTATTTCATAAATGTTAAGCATTTAAAAAAAAACATTTGAAGTCCTTTTCCCATTTTATTGATTTTTTTAGTATATAATAACAAAACTAGATAGTTTAAAATGTAAATCAGGAATGTAATCAATTTTAAACATTGATTTCCTGTTTCGTGCTTAGGGAAATTTTTTGTAGCTTTTTTGATTTATTATTATTATTAATAATTTTTTAGGTGGCTGAAAACAAGCAAGATGAAGTTTCCTGTATTGCACAAGTTTTGACTGCTGTTAAAAAAGAGCATGACAGAGGAAATATTGTTATTAGGAAAGCAGCAGTTTCATCTCAGACAGCCACTCCTAATAATACCCCATTTGGTAAATATATAAAATATATTTATCCTTCCAAATTTTATTTTGAGCATTTGATGGTTTGAAAAAACAATTCAAACTAATCTCTTTTCAGATTTGACTCCACCAAAATCTCCTGATCATCATGCACCAACCATGAAAGAAGTACACAGTATGAATGTAAACAATTCCCAAGATGTCAAAGGTAAGTTGTATTTTATATTCATTTAAATGTATTTGGATATAATACATTTATGTTATGTTTATTATATGTTATTTCATCATGTGTAAAATGCAATATCGATTTAAATAAACCTTTTGTAAAACTTTCCCTGGATATTTTTTATTTGAATAGAACTGAGGAGTCAGTATTTTTCAAGAATGAGCATTTAATGTAATCATTATATTTTAAAAACTAATAATTTTGTATTATTATCGATAATTTTATGTCTTATAGAAGTATTTAAAAAACCCATAGAATAGGATGTGCTGTTATATAAAAAAAGTGTAAATATACCTCAGCTTGGTCAATTGATGATTTTAAGTCTTCTATTTTGTGTTGTTTATTTCTATTCATTACTCTCCAACCTTTTCAATTGTAACTTTTAAATTAAATCTTTGATGTGCATGAAAGCTTGCAATGAAATGGAAATGTATATGTATAATGATGCAACATTTGTTTTAATTCTTTTATTAAAATTATACTTCCTCCCCTTTTTTTCAGATTCTGATAATGATGATGATGAATGTAGTGTTGTAAGCCTAGGAAGCTCCGAGTCTGATACAGAATTTGTTGTTATTCCAATGCCGAAATGTTTCAACTTGTCAGAGTCCTTCTTTGCTCAACATAGGTCCAGTTTGTTGTCTAACTACCCAAATGAAGCAGGTTAGTAATATTTACTTTTTTGTTTTGTTTAATAGAGTATAGATCTTTTCTTAAAGTAATAAATGTGTTATCCTCCTTAGTGCCTGATTATTCTGGCCGGAACATGCATAAAATGATGCAACTTGGAGACCAAGAAGTTGGAATTATTTCTGCTGAAAATGCGCAACCACAGAAATGTGCTCCAAAAAGCAATCCACTGACATCGGGAACTGTTTCACAAGAAACTGGAGTTCCTGAATTATCAGTCATCTCATGTGACCAGTACCTGGATATCGTAGAAAAGCAGAAAAATAACAAGAAAACAAATGTATCTGTTGTTACTGATGGTTCTTCTTCTGAAGTAAGCATCATTGAAAGTGGAGATAATAGCCCAACTGTGGAAAATGCAACACAAACTATTGGCTCAGTTAACATTAGTGTGTCTTCTGAGGGTGATTCCAGTGCTTATGCAGGTGATGAAGTACAAGTCTCTTGGAATGGTTTTGCATCAAATGACAATGTAATTCCTCAGGAACATGCACAGAATGAGGTTTGTTTATTAATTGTATTTATTCTTCCTCTTAAGTTTTTACCAAATATTTAAGATGAAACATATTTACCTTTAGTTGTTTTTATTTTGCTGCTCAAATAAGTTTAAAAAAAAAAGGATTAAAAAATTTGTATCTGATTATTAAAAATTTCTTAAACAATGTAAAATCAATTATCTCCTTTGGAGAAAACTATTTATTCCCTCTCATAAATTTCTATTGTTGTATCTGTTATCTTAAATAAATATTTGGTACTTTTCCATTAGCCGGGTGCATGCAAAAAATCGAAATAGAATTCCGCCAAATTTCTTTGGCAATTTTCCTCTAGCACTTGGATATTGGAAAAGTACTGAATATTTTACAGATCAAAAGTAATTTGTCTAAAGATTTTGCATGTTCAATTATACATTAGTAACTCAAGATTTCACAGGGCAGCAACAGTGCTATGAAGTCAGGGGAAACTTGGGAATGTTTTTCAATCTTGAAAAGTTTGAGAAATTTGTAAAGGTATCTAAAAATTGGGGAAAATAGGTGATGATAGCATTTCACAACTAAGTATGTACAATCAGTGAATTTACACGTTCATTTTACTGCAACTAAAACCTAATGTTGCCAACACAGCCACAACAACAACTTGGATCAGCTTTCTTTCAAAAATATAGAGACTTTTTTAAAGTTTTTGAAACTTTATTCTAATAAGAATGTGACTTATAGTAACTTTAATGAAAGTTTTGGACATATTAGTTTTCAAAAAACAAGAAGTTGTAGTTTGGCATATTTATAATTCTACAATAATGCTATATCATTGTTAAAAATGATTTTGATACTTCCTGTATGGCAACAGTAATGTTCAGAATGATTTTCAGTTGATAAAGATTAAGAGAAAATCAAAACAGTTAATTATAAGTGTGATGAATTCACAAACCAAATATAAGAAATGAAAAAAAGGAAATGAATTTGACGATAAAAAGAAGAAGAAAATGTAAGCTCTTACAAAAAAGACATTTTTAATAACTTGAAACACAATTGGTTGTTTTAAAATTCTTTTTAATTTTTTGGATTTTAAGTGTTATAGGTCAGTGATTGTTATTTGTTGATGCTCTCTTCGTAAATTAGTATTTTAGATTTAGTATTACTTGCAATAATAAATAGAATTAAAAAAATTTGAAGTAATATTTTGGCAGTTTCTGTCATTTAAGTCTTTGGTACATATGCAGAAAGTTCTAATTATTGAATTGTTTTGAAATTTTAAGCAAGAATTATAATAACCTTTATTAATAACATAATGTAATAAATAGCAATGCAAAGAAAACTTTTAATGTTTTTTTTTTTTTTTTTTTTTTTTTAGAATTCTTAATTTAGAAAAAGTTTAATGTGCTCTTTTAAGTTTTTTAGGATGCTCATTCCATTTAAAGAATCATATATACATTAAATGTAAAAATATTTTTAATAGTAAATTATATTAATATAGCGATTCTGAGTAGGGCTTGTTAGAACATTTATATAATTCAAACCATCATTCCAATATTTCTGAAGCCCTCAATTAAGTATCCATTTATTCTTATAAGCCTTGTCTGGAATGAAAATTATGATAAAAAATAAAACCCTATTAAATACTATATTAATAAAGTCTTATTATTCTAATTATTTCTGAAACTTGATATAAAAACTAATGATAAATATTTAAGATCTATCTAAAATAATTTAAATTGGTATGCTAATTACTAATAGAATTAATAAATGCATTGTAATCAATGTAAATCTTCTAAAAGATTAATTAGACATTTTTGACTCATGGTAATATTAAACTGCTGTGTTTTAGAAATATTCTTATTTTGAGTACTATTGAGATAAAATCAATTATAAAATATATTTTTTAATTTAAAAGGTTCAGCCTGAAGAGAATCCATCAAGTATGACATTTCCAAAGTTTCCTATTGAATTTGTCAACAGTACATATGACCCATCTCCAGCATCAAATGAAGAAAGGTATGATACTTAATTCTTTACAATAGTTTGATTATTGTAGTAACCTACATTTAATTAGGACAAGGTAAACATTCTGTTGAACTACTGATGATGCTCATTAATTGAATGAATATATATATATCAAAAATTCTACCGCAATAGACGATAAATGTGATTGAGAATCAAATTCTCCAATCCAATGTGGAATTTTAAAATTAAAAATAGATTGTTCTTAGAATAACCAGGCATAATAATAAAATATACATGATTTTATTAGATAATGATTTTTATAATCCAATGCTTTCATATTCAAGAGCTTGAAATATACTTGAGTAGTGATAAATTTTGATAATATTTCAGAACTGTTCAAGTATTGCCAGAAGGTCTTGTAACAGGAGCTCTTAGTGCTGCAGCATCGCTTTATAATACTGCTCGAGCTGTTATATCAACTGTTCAACAACCAAGGAATTCTCCGGTAATTATAATAAAACATGATTTTATATTTTACTGCATAAAGTTATAATGTAATTGATAATTTCTTTTCTTTTTTCTTTTTCTTTTTTTTGTCTCTAAGTATTTAATGTGGCTCATCTTAAATGAATTTGTAGTATATAATACTACTTATATTCATCAAATATTATCTTTAATAGGATTGAAATTATTTTAAATGATGTTAGTGTCACATCATTTGTAGAATCATTGGTGGGGAAGTGCATGGATATATAATTTTGTTGAACAAAACATTTTATGTATTACAGCACTTAAAATTTTATATTATGATGATATAATTTTTTAAAATCAGTAAATTATATAAATTTTTATATAATGATGCATAAAAAATAAACAATACCATCATATATAATTTAATAAATTCTTGATAAGAGATGTATGTTTGTAAATTTTTCATTGTCCTTTATTACTCTTTATCTTTTAAAGGGAGCATGTTTGTCACAAGAATTGCCTCAAGCTGCTAGCAGTGGACCAACTCTGAATACCCATTCAACTAATCTTAATCCTATGGAGCAGCTAATTGAGATGGGATTTTGCAACAGAGCGCAAAATGAAAACCTTTTGAAGAAACATAACGGAGATCTCCACTTAGTTGTTGCTGAACTGGTTAGTTTGAATGACAATGATTGGTATGCTTCTCGCCACATTCCTTCGCCTCCACCTTTTGATTAGAAATCACTTTGAGGTGAACGAACTAAAAATACTATGCAATTTAAATTTTACGTATGGAGTTATATACTATGCATTTTTTCCTTCATTTTTTATGATGAAACCTATCTTTTATGTATGAACAATGTATGTTGCTTTAGTATTCATCTTCCATGTTTATTAATATAGGTGTAGTCACACAAACTAATGTGATTTTCTTGTGTAATAAAACCTGTTGTACAATAAAAATTTTATTCATTATCCCTTTTATTTCACTCACATACTCATTGTTTCTATTCATATCTATATCTGCTGATCATATCAATGGGGGCTTGTCCACGGCAAGTGCCATTAGTCGCAACACAGCAATATTTATATCTACGATTTTTAAAGCTTAATATGCATATCTTGAATTTTACATAATAGCTTCATGTATATCATTCAGTTTGATTTAAGTAATGCCATTTTAAAAGAGAAAAAAAAATGTTTAATATTCATACATAAGATTTATGTGAGCTCTTACCTATGAGACATTTAAGATGAATTAACTAAAAATATTTTATCTGGGACATTCTGTTTTTCTATTTGCTCTTTATCTAATCTCCGGATTTTTCTAGTAGGTATTACTTCAAATGCTTTCTTCCAATCACCAGTATTTTTCATGATAAGCATTATTTCAAAAACTTGGTTCACAGTTAAACTTTTTGTTCCTGCTCCCCACCTGAAAGAATGAAAATAGTAATAATGAATAGTAGCATATATTTCTCTTAGAAGATTTGTGAAAGATAAACAATATAAGATTCCTATTCTAGTGGTGATTCAAAATTGTTAATGATTGTTCCAATGAAGGTGTTGTAAAATGAAATATTTAACAAAAGTAATAAGAAAAGCTCATGTTAAAATATGTAACAAAATTACTAAGTTTCCTAATACATGCATTTCAAAACAAATTACACCTTTAACCTATCTATTATCAAAATCTTGACCTTTCAATGAAATAAAATGATGCACTTTAATTATCTTCATGAAAGACTTTCAAGCACTATCAAAATCATTTTGTGTAACTTCAATGTTATAAATTTTTAATATGACTGATATACTAAATTCAGAGAATCTTAAATCTGTGGTATGGGCTCGTCAAATTAAACTGAAACATTACATTCAGAGAGAAAAATATGATTAAAGTGTGCACTTAGAGATACAAGTGAAAATGGCATGATCTATTCACTCAGTCAGTAAAATGCCTTGTTAATCATGCAGACAAAAAGAAATAAGCAGAATGATTCTCGCCTCATACTTGTAATTCTTCAGAAAGTACTCTTGGTGAATAACCACCTCAAGTTAAATATTTATTTTCTTAGTTTTGAAATAGGCTACTATAAAATTTTTTTAAAAAAAGTTTCTTAGCATGAAATTTACATTTTCTTCTCCTAAGGCCATCTAATTTTGAGCATTATAGTTCAAACTTTTATTGAGGCCCCCCCCCCCCCCCCAAAAAAAAAAAGATAATCTTCTAACACTGCTATTGTAACCAAATGGTAAAATGCAAAGTGTTCATAGTTGGCTATTCTAAATTCAGCAGAAATTTAAAAAACAGTATAAACTTTACTCCAGTTACAAAATGTTCCTAGTGAATTATTACTCCATCAATACAAAGGCTGTCAGGGTGGTACAATTAGACACCCCACACTTTAGTGAACATGTCTGTCTTAAGTTTTTGAAAGTCTGTTGGTAGTGGTAGAACAAACACAATGAATACACAACAGCGTTTCAGCATTTTGTTGTCATTTTCCCAATTAACATCAAGGCTGTTTGATTCCTTTTAATGGTCTTGCAACTTTGAGATGTTAAATACACAATACATGGCAGAATGATCCTGTGGAGCTGTCATATTTAGTTTGTGAAAAATCAAGTAGTTTATAGTATTTTGTAAGTACAGTTATCAAACATCAAAATCATTAAATAATTCACTGTCTGAACTATGTATTTAATATAATTGAAATAAATTGATACCTTTAAGAAAAGCTGTATAAAATTACTAACTTTGACAACAAATGGATATATTTTTCTGCTCTAGCTGAAAATATGATGTGATGGCATCTCATCAGATTTGAATGTTAGAATTAATTCAATTATTGTTTCGAATCTTATCCCTTAAATTTCCCTTCTTACTGTATAATTTTGTTTTTGAATGGCATCTACTAACAAGTCTTCATGTAAATAGTTATATATAAGTATAATTGCAAAAAATAAATAAATAAATAAAATAAAATAAATATTTTTCTAAATCACATTAACATGAATACATAAACCATATACAACTCATCATTTACTGTAATGATATTGAATGAAAGAAAAAAACAATCAAAGAACTGGGCATTTGATATATTTTAAATTAAAATGTGCCAGTTTCAACGAGAAAAATAACCAGAAACTTGAATACTTAATAAGAAAGTTAAGAATTGCATTAATAATTGAAATGTTTTCTTAACAATCAGTTAATTTTTATTACTTTCTACATATTTGTAATTCACTCTAACTAACAATATTTTAGTTTTAGAGCTTAATTTTGCAATAGATTACTATCATTCAAGACAATAAAAAGGTAAACATTTTTTAAAGCCCAATTATCTTATGCAATGCATATACATGAAACTATTACAATTCACCCACAAGATGATGCATGTTGATAATTATGAATGATTAGAAATTAAAACTCAATTACGATGTAATTTCACATTTTAAAAAATTTCCTTAGGTGAACAAATCAGAAGTATTACAGATTGACATTATTTAAGTACATTTTAAAAAGGTGAGCATTTAACAACTATGGTTCTACAAAAGATAAATTTTATATTGATGAAAAACATTAAATTTTATAACTTTTCATTTCCATTTGGAATTGCAAGATATCAATTAATTCTAGTAATTTTTAATCCGTTTTTTTCCAATTTGCAATTTTCCCATACAATAATAACATTATAAAACATTTTTTTCTTTTCTCAAGCTAATATGCCTACACATACAACATTAGAAATTACTTCTAAAAGTGCCATGAATAACACTATAATTTCAGCTACATTAATTGTTAATGAATTTTTAGAATCTACATTTTATACTTGACAAATGAAACTGTTTGAAAAGATTTATGTGCATTGCCTTGGTATATCATTAAAAATTGTACTTGATTTGTACTCAATTTCTTAATGTTTTGAAATTAGATCTTAGACCATTTTTAATATTAATTATTATTTATTATGAGGGTAGAAGGAGCCTAGATAACTTAGAAAGGCAGTTATAACGATCAAGATTTATCATTATATACCTTGATAGATATATATAAAATAACTTAAGTAAACAAATAATTGTTCAAACATTAATCACTATTATGGAATCAATAACACTTACATAACATATTCATCCAGAGGCAGAGAATAACTTTTTATTTCTTCACTATCAGCTTTGTTGGAAGAGATTTTTTGTTTTTTCACTGTGTCCACAAAAGCACCTAAAAATATTTATTTTAAAAATAAACGTTCCTTAAACATTTTAGTTTTTATAGAATAAATCTACAACTCGTTACAAATACAATCTATTCAATTTAACTGGAAAAAAAATACAATTTCTACAATGAGACTGAATGCAAAGTCATTTCTATAGTTTTCTTTTAATGAAACACAAAACAAGCTGCTTTTTATTAATTCTAAATCCTTATTTTCAGTTTAGCTCATATCCAGTGACAGAGGAACAGCAGCACCCTCAATTTTCTTGGTATATTATCTACATTAAAAATTTATTTAATTTTATACATAAACTACAAGTAATTTACATTTTAAATATATTCCTTTTAGGCATTTTTTTCAAGAAAAATCAAAACAGGAAATTGTGTTCCTTAATTTTTTAATCTAAGTAATTAAATACTAGGGGAGACTGAAGTTTTCCCACAATAAGTTTGGGAAATGTTATGATACAAAACCTATTTTAACAGTTATTTGAAATTTTTTGGATACTTTTAGAATATAAACAGCAGATTTTTCCTTAAATTTAGACTATTTTTAATTTTTTTTTAGTTTGATTTCCAAAAATAATTTTACTTTTCAAATTTATAGTGATTATGGAATTCAAACTGTTTTAAAATATTTAATTACTTTGGTTTCATCTATTTTTAAAAGAAGAAATGAAGAAAAAGGTTCTGTTTAGTACCTATATAATACAAAAGTGAAATTTTAATATAAAAATGGTAAGAAGATAGATGAACCAAACAGTACAGTTTTTAAGAGCAGGTGATTTCACAGAACTTGATTATATTAAGATGTTCATGTACACAGCTTAGATTTTATTGAAACTAAAAGCAATATTTTCAGTGAACTTGCTGGCTGCCAGTTATAGGTGGTAAGAAATATAGAGTGAAATGACAAGATTACAAAACACAACATGCAATAAAATAGCTATTTAATTTTTTAATAACGAATTGAAGTTATGGGACTCCATTAGGAAGGTTCATTTAAGAAGCATATCCATGCACAGTAAACAGAACAAAATGCTTTTAAAATAACACATTTTAAATACATATTACAATTTGACAACAAACCTGTAAAACAGATTTACTTGTAATTACAATACAATTAATATTTCTTGAATATATATATATTGTTTATGGATAATTTTTATGTTGGAAAAACAATAGCTCTATTTCAATTCAAAATATTTAAGAATGATGTAACAGAATAAATTCTTTTTCCATTTTTTTCCTTGTAATTACAAAGAAGTTTAAACTTTTTAAAAATTATTAATAAGTATAATAATATGTTTTGAGTAAGATTTCAAATTGAGATGGATTCTATGCAATTACACTGATTTCAATAGATAAAAATTATTGCAAATATGCTTCACTAAGCAGTTTAAAACTTGAAGTTACAAACATTTAATATATTTTGGGGGTAAAATTATTCTAAACAATAATCATGGAAAACCAAATCTTTTTATCATCTGCAACTTATTTCAATAATATGAAAATATCAACAACATTAAAAAGTTTTTAACTTCTTAGATTGCCCAAAAAATACAAATTGCACTAAATGATTTTTAAAAATCACAGAAAGCCGATCTTTAAATAAGTTATTATTAGTTTTTAAGAAATAAAATAAAATGCAACTCTGCATTATTGTAGAATTTTGAAAGTACAAAATAAAATATCTATAATAAATTCACTCAATAGAAATAGCAGTATTTAAGAGAAAATAATTCCATACATGAAAGTTTACTTTTGGTTAGTAAAAAATTAATTATTCAATTAGTATTATGAAATTTTTACTACATTTTTTTTCTTATATCTTGTAGTACTTGAAACAAAATTAGAGGAAAATCAATTTGAATTTTTACAGCATAAACTATATATAAATTTCATTTTTATTTATAAATATTGATTAAAGTTAAATTTCAGCCACTTAATTTTGATGTCAATCACTAAGAAAAAGAATGAAACCATTTGCTTGATAACAGTACTACAAAGGAAACAGGCAGAGAAGAAATGGGTTCCAAATCTGAGGGGATACTATATGAAGACAAAGCAGTATTACATTTCTTTCACAACATAATATTAAATACAATAAAAATGTTTAAAAAAACTTACTCTTTATGCAACAGAAAAGTTAAATGGCAATTCCTCAAATTACTGAGTTAGAATGAGAAATTAAAAAAGTTTTGCTGATTTGTCAAATTAATGCAAAACAAACACGCTCACAAATAAGTAATAATATTAATAACAAGAATATCATACCTATCACATAAACTGCATTGTGGTCATATTCTTGCAGAGTTTCTTTTGCATGAGGTGATAAGTATACTAACTTCTCCTTAGGAAATATATCCAAATAACTCTTTTCAGTTAGAGTGACAAATGATTCAGATGACTTAGGAAGAAGTTTTTGAAATTTCTTAACACACATATAAGACGAAATGGCATTACAAAAGTGCAAGTCATATGGATATCGATTTTTTCTGTTTGCACTATATATCAGAGCTAATTGTGTAACACAGGCAGTCTTCTCTTTTTCAGCCATAAAAGGATCATAACTTAAATCAAGTACAATTTTTTCACCAAATAAAGTTGCATATGCCAATCTGTATTTGTAAAATTTATTCATAGCATGCGTCCGAACAGACAGTAATATAGAGTTTCTACCTAATCCGTATTTTATCGAAGGGTTTGTTACACTATACACTAATTCGGACTTGTTGAGTGTTCGTTCTTTCATTTTCTCTAATTTTTTCATGGCATCAGAAATTTTATGTCTTTCTTTTTTGAAAAGGAAAGACAAGAATTCTAGTCTCTGAGTTCGTGTTTCTAAATTACATAATGATTTCAATTGATCAACTGTAATATTATCAGGAAACCGTCTATTTTTAGAAATAACAAATTCAATTTCAGAACAAATAGTTGTCGATTTTTCATCATTTTCAAGTGACGGAAGAATTTTTCTTAAGAATTGTCTATTTAAATCACGAATCTTAAAATACTGTTCGTTCGTCGGCGAATTATTACTCGACGAACAAAATCGAAATACACTTGATAGATTATGAAAAGGAATTAATGTATTCTTTACCTTAATACGGTTTGTGTAAAACAGTGTGTTGTACTGATGATTCAATATATGGCCACTATTTTTAATGCAAAAAGATAATATCGTTATAGCTTTCATTTGTGAATAACTAACATCACAAAATCAAAGAGAGGAAGGAGGCTTATTTTCCGGCTTATGCTCTTGAATAAATTCTTAGCTTGTGCCGCGTTAACAAAAGTCAATAACACGAATATCACAAGAGACACAAAGACAAAATCAAATCTCGCACATGTGGGAAAACAATGTAAATAAACAAAATTGGATTACTATCGATAGGCATGAGTATCGATTTCAAAGATTAATATTCTTTAAATACTATCGCTTAAACTTATTAATTTAAAAGAAAAAATAAATTTGTTTATTTTTGAGCATGAAAACTGATTTTTTAACATCCTATGTTGGCCGTGATCGAATTATTGTCGCTCTGAAGTCGTAAAATATCCAGAAGCTGATAGATTCTATGACCGCAAGGCAAGACAGATCATATTATGTCTTTCTTTCTGAGACAGACTAATTTTCCACGGCCCATGACACGAAAACATCGTCATAAGCGATCAATGAGTCAACCGATGAAATGGTTTGGAATTGAATAAGATCTTTAAATGGAATGGGCTATCTTCAAAGTGTAGCAATCGTTCTGATTCTCTAGCAGACAGCGAGCCTAAGCGTGACGCGCATTTCATCTCCATTAATCATAAAATGGTTTTAAGGCATAGCATTACTTAATATTCTCGTTTCGCAGAGTGCGCGGAGGAATATACGAAGAGTTTTATTCCCAGCTGAAGTGTTTGCAATGTTTTCAGTAGCATACAATAGGCAAATGTTCGTTGCCGATTAAAACCAATGCTATGAGGAGCAAATGTTTGATTTAAATTTACTACAGAACTAAGCAGAAACCAAAATTTTATAGTCATTCATTTAGCCCATTGTTTTCTGCAACAAAATTTCGAATGCAAATCTCTGCTAATACAAAAAGAGAGAAATTGCGCTGCCGTATTAGCCCTTTACTTTCTGTAACTTCCGCTTGAAACAGTAACCGGGTCCAAACTGAACTACCAGTATAGAACTTTCTCGGAAGAGTTAGTAATGAGAGGCCTAAAATAGATCAGTGCAAATTAATAACTGCAGTAGGCTAATTTTCAGAATTTCTGTTTGTACTAGTCTGCTATCTCTTCAAAACTAAAGCGTTTTCTCTTTATTGAAGACTACTTTCTTCATGGTATTCATTATTTACACTTACTATAATGCACCCATGGAGCTTGAAAATATTCCTTACTTCCTGTATCCACATCCAACTCATATAATCAATCCTAACCAAAGTGTCTGACTTTCAGGTTTTTATCCCTCGCTCTCCCGACCAAAAAATATTAAAATTGTTACGGAAAATTTAGTACGCTTAGTACAAAAAAAGCAAAAAAAAAAAAAAAAAAAAAAAAAAAAATTTAGGACTACGCAGCACAAAAGTAATAATAGGTAGTAAACAAACACAACAGCATAAAAAACGATCCGACAAAAATCAGAAAGAAATTAGTTACTTATTCACTAAGGTCTCTCCAAACGTCTGCTATACTCCTCTGTCTCATCGCTTTAGTGTACCCAACTGCCTATACACTGCTATACGAATGCCTACTCATAACATGACGACTCAATGGTGATTCATTACCTGTCCCCAAAGTTGGCATACGACTCAATTCTCACTCCACTAATCACTTGCACTTCGCTGGACTGTTTTAACTAATTTGTCACAGATTCTACACTAATTAACTTTATGAGACATTTCGACTTGGATAGCCTGTCTTTTACGGCTTTCGGAAAAGGGCACAAAAAATTCTATAACAATAAAAAAATCGCTTTTTATTGGACCCGTATACAAGAAGTATCACCCATTATGTAACCACATTCGTTGCCAAGTTTCTATTTGGTCCCCACGCTCAGGCGTCATTGGACCGACATCGATTCCAATTGGATGAGAGTCCATAATGATAGATGATAATCTATCATTATAGACTATCATCCAATAGAGCTACCCGTAAAACTGACGTCACTGAAATTAATTATACTGGAAGCAACATTACTAATTCATAACAATATTTATTACAAGTATTTTGCTTCTTTTTCAATATTCAATTAAATTATTTTTATCTTATGTTTGATTCGGTATATAAATATAATCATCCAATGTCTTGGTAGTATTTTTGCATCCTATTTCTTTTAACTTGTTAAAGGAAGCTGAGCTCTATTTCCTCATAAATTATAAAGGATAAAATGGTTGAAAATTTCTAATGCACTAAACAATACAGTTATTTAATAAGTCTATAATAAAGTGACTTATACAAAAATTTATTATTAGATTAAAGAAAAGATCTCAGTGACAGCAGAAAAACACACACAACTACCTTCTTTTTATTTCTATAACTTTTGCTTGCTTTTTAAAAATTGTTGATATTATATATATATATATATAATACTTCTAGTTCTTTCAGCATTTTGAAGAAGGACGAAGTAATTCTTCTTTATGAGGTTAAGAATTAATTGAAATCACAGCTTGCCAAAATGTAAAACAATAGAACTACCTAGGAAAACAAAGGATTTTAGCAACTACAAAACATCCAAACAGAGAGCAGATATTTGGAAAAGCTTAAGAAATATAAATTATACAAAGTAAAAATTTTATATAAAATTTGAAATTATATAAAAATTAACAAAATGGATATTACTTGTTAAATTTCCTTTGATTACATCATAATGCACAGTTAAATTCAAGTAAAAAGTACAATTTACATTTCCTTGTAAATAATTGTGGCAAAATAAACAGTAGAACAATTTTGGAAAACAGCAAGAAATAAGGAATTATAAAATGCTCCAAATTGACAGAGCTTTCTCTAATTCAGCAATTTAATATATATGTTAAAAAAAGAAAAGAAGAAAGGTATACAAATTTTTTTCAATGTATCATTTTTTGGATGATTATATGAGACTATTGAAAAAAAAAAACACTAAGTAGTACACTTTATATGCAAAATGTGGAAATACACCAATAATTATATTTTATAAGGTTTCGATGCATGAGTAAAGAAATGTCTATTTAACGTAATTTTTTGCGTGAATTCCTTTCTGCAAATGTAACATTGAAAAGGCCGCTCCCCAGTGTGAATTCTCTGATGGACTTTAAGATTATCACTGCGTGTGAATGCTTTTCCACATTCTATACACTTGTAAGGATGTATTTTCTCATGTTCGAATTGAAGATCCATCTTATGACTTCCTGCAAAAATAAATTTTAAAAAAGCTTTTAATTTTACTGATAAGTAAAAAATTAAAAGATGCAACAAAATGCACTTTCTTACTTTATTAACTTAACACTTGAAGTAAATTAATTTTTAAAAAAACATTGGCAGTTTCAGAAAACTGATTTCAAAAGTACAACTCTTACATTAATTTTAAATAAAATAGATCGATATTCAATAGTACTAAAATATATATAACAACATACAGTATCATAAAAAAAAACTTTAAAAAATAATATATATCCAAAATTGAAAATGCACTCAATGAATGACAATTCAATTTGTAATACATTTTAAAATTTATTACTACCATTACAAAGAAATAATAAAATTAAAAAAAGTAACTGCACTTTTTACAATCATATTTTATTTTAAAGCACAGAAGTCACTTTCGATGGTTGAAAAAAATATTATCCAAAGAAGGTTCCAATAGAAATAATTTTCACAAATTTCAAAACTAAAAAAATATTGTGAGAAATATATTTACTGCATTTGATTTTTTAAATTTATCACTTTTTTTTGTATTTATTTCAATATAAAAGTCATGAGTAACAAAATCACACACACTTCCTAATCATTAAAAAAAACAATAACTAATTTAAAATATAAAGTTTCGTGTGAGAGTTAGGGGGGGGGTATTTAGTTCCATCTCTTGAAAATAGCTACTAGTAATAAAGTTATATTCTTAAGAACATTTTCTATTAGGAATTCTCATGTGAATAATGTTTTCTTTTAATGTAAAAAAGACTTGCTCACTTATAGGATTATGAATTCTTATGTGAGCCTTAAGGTTTGTTTTCAATAAAAATTTTTTTGTTTCAATGATAATATTTCATTGCAGGCAGTATACTTGTAAGGATATTTTCCAGTAGCTTAATTCTCAGTTAAGTTTTAAAATTCTCTCTAATTGTTAACATTTATTTGCACTTTAAAATTTTCAAATTTTCATATTTTGTATAATGTTTATATAAGTTGCATTCATAATGAAGGTAATTAGATAAAATATTTAGAAAAGGAGAATGTAATTCCTTTTCAGACCAAAATTCTGTCAGTCCTAATTCACATGTATCAAGGCATGTGAGGCAATATGTCTAAAACAAGTTGCAAAAAAATATTTTTGCATATTTCAAATCAATATTTATAAGTCTATATTAAATTGGTATGAAACAATTTTTTTTATTTTTAACAATTTTAAATAGAACAGATTACACCATTAATAGAAGACACATTTATTAAAGATTACAAAATATCATTTTAAAACATGTATCCTCTTGCACAAAGCCAAAATCATAGAACCAATAAAGTACAAAATGAATCATACACAGTAATTTATTATTATAATTACAAAAAAAAACAAGGAAACTAACCGTTACAGCAAATTTTCAGTTCCTTCTTCCAAAACAGATGGTAAGATACCCATGGAGGTATTTCTGATGTCTTAAAAACTTGAGTTGTCTCAATGAAGTTTTAAATATAAATAAACTACTTAATTTATACATTGAATCTCTCAAAGCAGTCAATAATTCTGACAAAATAAATTCAAGGCTTAGAAATGAAATTTAAAAACAAATTAAATGGTATTTTTAATATGGAATAAAAAGAAAATGATACCTTAAGAATATTTTATTTTGAAATTTTGAGAAAACAGACAATAATTTGCTTTCAAGCAGATCATGGTCGCTGTATGGATGTATAAAGAGAACAATCCTATAATGTAAGAATAGTTTAATTTTTTATTATTAACTTTATTCTTACTAATAATCTATTAAAGCAAAATATTATATATCAAATACAGTAAAAAAATATCTTTAAATGTCTAAAAAGTTTTTTCATTTTTAATCTTCTCCAAGTACGTTTCCAAATGAGTATTGTAATGTTTATTTAATGACCGCTTTTGACCAAAGTTCATATTACAAATGGTACATTTAAAAGGTCGTTCTTCAGCATGCATTTTCATGTGAACCTGAAGATCTGTTTTTGATGCCAATGATTTATTGCACACTAAACATTTGTAAGAACGTTCTCTATGAATTCTCATGTGAGTCGTAAGATCTTCTTCATTTTTGAATAATTTACTGCACACTAAACATCTGTAAGGACGTATTCCAGGATGAGTTATAAGGTGAACATTAAGATCTTCTTCAGTTGTGAATACTTCACTGCACACTAAACATTTGTTTTCTCCAGTATGAATTTTCATGTGTACCTTAAGATCTTCTTCAGTACTGCATACTTTATTGCACACTAAACATTTATAAGTACATTCACAAGTATGAATTTTCATGTGAACCTTAAGATCTTCTTCACTTTTGAATATTTTATTGCAAACTAAACATTTGTAAGAGTGTTCTCTAATATGAATTTTCTCGTGAATCTTAAAATCTTCTTCAAATATGAATACTTTACTGCACACTAAACACCTGTAAGGATGCTCGGTTGTATGTTCACATAAATGAGCTTTCACTTCAGTTTTCAATGGGTTGGTATAAGAACAATAAGAACAATGATATAAACCATCTTGAAAAAGGAGTTTAATTTCATCCAGAATAAGTATTTTTGAAATTCCTGTAAAATAAATTTCAAAGTATATTTTATATGGAAAAAATGTGATATTTGTTTTTATTATTGTTACTATTTGTAAAAGCAAAATATGCAAAAAAAAATCTAATGCTATAATCACAGAACTGTATTTAGGATAGTTTTACAAAATTATTCAAACAGTCGCAGGAAAGAGGAAATAGCTGTTCAAAT
>JAOUZG010008327.1:1075134-1090996 GCA_026289955.1 Argiope argentata | reverse complement strand
ACTAACCATTGTTCATTAACAACATTACTATATATATATAACGAACATGGAAATATTTATTTTACATATTTTACTTAAGACAGTTCATAATATATATATAGTAATGTTGTTAATGAACAATGGTTAGTATGTTTATTTAACAAAATGTTTCAAATGATTTCAAAAAAAGAGAAAAATTATATAGAAGAAAATATTTTGTAACAAAATTTTTAGAGCATATCACCAACAATAACACATTATACAATGCAATATAACAGTATGCATCATCTTAATCAAATTTAAATGTACAAGTAAAAAAAAGTTACATTAAAAATTGACTTGATGAATAATTCCACAATTGTAACATAATAAATTATTATAAATAAAAATTACATAATAAAATTCAAATGCTAACTATTAGTGAACATTTTCATGCCATATTTTATTTTAAACATAAATAATCCTTCCGAGTAAAGAAAACAAACCAATTTGCTTTGAATACAATAAAAGAAACTAATAAGTACTTAAGTATTTAACCAATTAAATCTGTTTCAAGTATATTTATGAGTAATGAAATATCTATTTTCTTCACATTTTTAATGCTTTGCAAAGGCTGCATTCAAACAAAATTATGTGAAGAATTTTAAAGATATAGTTCAAAGAGAATGTTTTACTACAGACATAATATTTGTAAGGACATTCCCCAGCATGAGTTCTCAAATAAATTCTCACTAAATGTGAATTTTCATATGAGTTATAGATGAACCATATTCAAAACATGGTCAATAAAACAAATTATTTAAAAAATGCTAGTACAAAATTCTGTAATCCATATATAATAAGTACATATGTTTATGTATTACTTCTTCAATCATATCATAAATAAAATTGTTGCATATATAATTCCTCAGAATGTTCTTTAATACTTATAATTAGCCTAACATCATATTTCAAACTATTTTAGAAAGAGATTACACTGCCAATCTTATTTTTATGGATTTCAGTTAGGAAAAAAAACAAAAACAAATGCACGGCTAATAATATGCATAATTTTCCAACATTATGAAATATGGCATAAAAACATGCACCATCTTCCATAAAGGCTAATATTTAAAACAAATATGATACAAAGCTTAAAACTAAATAAATGAATAACTTGCTAACCAGTATCAGATATAATAATTTACTATAACTACAAAACATATTATAAGACAAATAAAGGAACAGATATAATATATTTTGAGCTCTTTCCCCTTATTTCAATAACCATACAGGCATAAATAAATAAATAATAATAAAAAAAACCATAAATAATAATAATTAACAACAACAACATACAGGGATGTTGGTTCTTTATAGACATAATCAAAATGATTTTTTAAACAAAAATAAAAGTTCCTAAGTTTATAGATTTAATGGCATTTGTTTATTTTTGCAGCCCCCCAATAAGTTCATCAAGATAATTCCGTTTGCTACAACCTAGGCATATTATGTATAAAAATGGCTGGCTACCTTGGCGTAACATGAAAATCTTTCAAAATGGTTAATAATTTTGAGAACTTTAAACTATTGGAAATGAACTTTTGAAGTAAATACTTATACAAAATAAAAATAAAATAAAATAATAAAACTACTTTATTTTGGCATTTAAAGAAAATAAAAATCTTCTTTCCAACTAAGTATGGAAAATGAATAAGGATAATAAACAAATCAATAAAACAAAACAGTGGCACAGATACAACTTCATTTTAAAAATTAATTTGCTTATAAATTATTTGAGAAAATATTGTAAAAAAATTATATTTCAAATTCAGGATAAAAATACCCACAAACACTTAAAAAATTATTTTATTTCAACATTGTCAAGGTTGTTATTAATGAAATATCTATTTCAGACAATCCTTTAATAAATGCTGAAGCTAAATACACAAATGCTACATTTTGCTTGAGTGAATTCTCACAACAACCTTCAGATTTGCAACAAACTATTTATTACATGCTATACTTGTAATGACATATTCTAGAATGAATTCTCATATGAGTTTTAAGATTTTGTTTCATAGAAAACATTTTATTGCAGATTGTACATTTAAAAGGACGTTCTTTTGTATGTTTACGTAGATGAATTTTCATTTCACTTTTAAAAACTCTGGTGGTGTCACAAAACTGACAACGATACAAACCATCTTGAAAATAAGGTTTAATTTTATCTCCGGCATAAAATTCTGTAAGTCCTATAAAAAAACAACATGAAAGCATTAATTTTTAGGACAAAACATATTTAAATGTTTCTTTTATTATTATTGCTAATAGTAAAAGCAAAAAATGCAACAATATCAATATTCCTTTACTTTTATCGAAAAATTAAGATTAGTTTACAAAATATTTTACTAACTCTAAAAGAAAAAGAAGCTTGCATAAAAGGAATATATTTTTTAAGGACTTCAAAGAGGAAAAAATCATAGTCAGAGTTACATAGCATTATACAATTCAATATAGATTTATACCATATGTAAGTCAATTTTAAATATGTAAATGAAAAAAAAAATTTGGCAAAATTTTAAATTTATTCAATAAATAATTGACTATTAGATTCATTCAATAAATAATAATTGAACATTTAGTATTACATAATAAAATACAATATAAAATAAATTATGCAAATAGTTAATATAAATTTAATTTCGTACTTTTTCTCTGAGTTAACTATATCATAAGAGCAACAAATACCTCTGATAATGAACAAGACGATTAAAACAGAAATTATTTTACACTGATAATAAAATTTAATGCTCCAGCTATATAATGTCATTATATTTTTTGAGAATGTAAAGTTGATCAATTGTTGGTATCTTAAAGATAATTTAAATGGCGCAAAAAGTAAACATTAAAAAAATTAAGAAAATAATTATTTGCATTTAGAAAAATCAAATGGTTTATATCTTTTATTTTTGCTGATGCCATCGTAAACTTTTAATTTTCTATGAACTACAACAGTTACAAAGACATAGCATATACCTCAAAATAAGTAAAAATATCAATAACTGCTCTAATAATGAAAAGAATTATTTTAAGTAGCCTTATAAATAAGTAATGTAAAGCTTTATTTAAAACTACCTTTTGTACAAAACTTATACGACAAATACTCTATTACTCTAGAGTGAAATCTTATGTCAGCCTTAAGATTCTGTTTCAATGAGATTGTGTCTCTTGCCAGAACTAAGGGCAAAAGTTGATAGTAATGATACCATTGAGCTGGTAGAAAAATAAAGCTAGAAATACAGAGGAATGTATGGGGTTGCAATCTGCTGAAGTGTTGATTTGTTGAGGAGAGAAAGGAATAATAGATTCAACATAGTAATGACTTTCCAGTGAAATAAAGGATATGCTGAAACTTGGGAAATTATTGTATCACACACTGAGAAGAATAATCCTAATAAGGCAGTAGCTATGTGCGCTACAAATTTATTTATTGATTTTAATGTGTGTTACTTTCATCAAAATTTGAAAAGTAGTAAAAAAGAAACTTTTTAAGCAATTTTCTCCTAAAAAAGCATTTACTATCATAAGTTTGTTTAAATATTTTCTTTTTGGAAGGGAATACATTGCTCTATTTCACATAGATTTTATGGAAAAAATTGTTTTCATTATGAATAAGATCAAAAATAAATTATGCTCAGTAGGTAAGGTCCTACTGTATAATACAACATTCATCTTTTAAAAATACATAGAAAAGAAACCAATGCCTTCAAAGTTTATACTATAATATTTGTACATTAGTATAAAATATAAATAAATAATAAGAACAGTAATAGATATTAATGAATAAAGGATATTAAATAATAACAGCGATAACAGATAATAATGAATAAAAGATAATAAATAATAAGAATGTATGTATCATCATGAAACATCAGAATGAACATAAATGACAAACTTTTTTTATTTCAGTACACTTTATTTTCATTTTTGGTAAAGAAAACTGACATAAGTTTTATAATAAGCAGTCTAATAAATATATCATAATTAAAAGTTCATGTTTGATTAATGCTTCATTACGAAATGTTTCTAAATAGCTTGAATTATTAGGTATGCAATATCATATTTTATTCATATCTATTATTTTTGTAGTAAATATCATACAATTTTAACACAAAAATAATAATAAATAGTAAGGCAATCTGTTAATATGCACATTTGAACTTTTGTAAAATAAAGAAATTAAATCCTTTTTATATTTTTGATAGAAAAAAATTAAAAAATTGGAAATATGTAGCTGTTAAAAGTATTAGGATGCACTTGAAAATAAAAAGTTAAATAAAAATTAAATTTCAAAATTAAAGAGATAAAAATAACTAACACCCAATTAAGGAAAAAAAAATGAAAATAACCAGTAACAAGAAATAATGTATGCATGTTGAAAGTCAAACATTTATAAAATTAGATCTGCTTCATTGTAAATTTAATTCAGAAAAGAAAGATTATGGAAAGAAGTATATATCTGTATAAGCATGCAAATATAAAGCTAGCATTTGAACCAATAATACTACCTGTTATTTCAAATATCATGCATCAAACAAACTTTTTTTTCCATTGCCAGTATGATTAAAACTTGTCTTCTGCTATAATATTTTGTTTTTCTACTAATTATAAAAGAGTGTGTGAGTAGAAGACATACCTACCAAAGGCTTATACCTATTAAAGTTAGCACTGATATATTTTAAATCAAAAGAATATGTATTCTAAAATAATTTTTCCCAATTAAAATTTTAATTACAAAAAATAAAATGTAAGTTTATCACTAATAATTGCAATTGTTACAACACACAAATTATTTTTATATTATTTATATTATATTTTTATATTATAATGTTACAATACACAAATTATTTTTATATTATTTAAAAAATAAAATAATTATTTTAATAATAGCAATTTAATAATATTTTAAATTTTTCTTGAATTTTAGTATTTTTTTTTCTAATTTTAACAGTGGCTCTGAAACTCAAAACCACTTTGATTGCTTCATTAAACATTTAATCACTAGATTTCTTTTCATTCTTGAAAGCAAAAGAAGATGATTCTATTTAATATTTGCTCAATTTGCTAGGCAAATCAGAAGGTGAAATTACAATAACACAAAAGTTAAAAAATAGATGAATTGTATAGTTAGGTTTTTAAACAAAATGAAATCAAACAACTAGATTCAATTAGATTGGCTCATATATACAATGAACAGCAAAGATGTTGGTCTATTAAAATAAGAAGGCTTTAATTTCCATCACAATTCGATACTTAAACATTGCGATGAAAATATTAATAAATTTTTAAAAGCATAAATAATTAAATGAAATAATTTATCATGCATTTCAAATTAAATGCAAAATTTAATAAGAATAAATTTTTATGAATTATTATTTATAAGAAAAAAATAAAGATTATATGAAGTTATTAATTTTATTCACGAGGAGCATCAAATTACAAAGAAGAGAATAGAAGTTTTTTTTAATGTACAAGTAGATTTTATATAAACTTATTTTAATACATTGTTTTTGTATATTTTGTAAAATTTCTGTATACAGCAACAAATTTAATCTGTGACATGATTGACTTTATCCTTAATTTCTAAAGAAGCATTTGTCAAAATGGCTTATAATAACTTTTGAGATTATGTAAAATATATAAAATATGATATTTAACAGCCATAGAAGAATAATCAAAATTGATGGTATCTAAAAAAAGATTAAGCAAAACTGGGGCCTACGAACATTATACTAAATCAAAAATAAGGAAATATATATATTAAAAAAAATCAGATAAATAAAAAAAAGATCCATTGTTATGACAATTATATTTAAAAAAAAGAAGACAGCATATTTTTTTTAAAAAATTTATATTTAATTCTGGATATTAATAAAAAAAATAGTTGAAATTAATGAAAAAGTTATAAAAAATAAAAAGTAATATTCTATCAAAAATAAATTACAATTTAGGTTTTTAAATAATTTATATGAATACAAAGAGCAATCTTTATACTATATTAAATATAAGAAAGGTTACTAAAAATCAACCACAAAAGAGAATGAATAGTTTAAAAATTACAAATGAAATAATTCTAATAAAATGACATTATAGTTAAAGAGAGTTAACAAAATAATCACTATTATATTAAATTCCCACATTGGAATATTAATTATCAATAAACTAGTCAAATAACTAAAAGTGTAAGTTACAAGTACAACACTCTTTTTTAATGTTTTTATTTTAAAAATGCATATTTATAAGTACAAAGAGAACAATATTATCTTATTTAATTAATTTAAATAAATTAAAAAATAAAATTAAATGAAATGCAGATGATATTGAAATTTCATGTATGAGGAGAGAGTATACTATTAAACATGTTAATGATAAAAAAGAAATGGTTTTATTTGAACTCTAAATTCAGATAAAATGAAATAAGATTTCCCCAAAATTGTGCTGATCATTCAATATATGCATTTAATAAAAAAGACACATACAAATACACATACAAAAAAAAAAAGATCACAGCATAGAAATAATGACAGATAAGGTGTCTAGAAATCTATTAGGCAAAGGTTGAAAAAAATAAATTGGAAAATATTTCTTCCTGAAAATACAATTTAAAATATCCATTTATGAATACTCAATTTTTCTCAAGATTTTATTATTAATAGCAATCATAACGATTTATTATTCATCCTGATTTTCAATTCTTTTAAAACCTCGTCTTAGTTGCTCCAAAATTAAACTTCAGAATTAATTTTATTAATAACCATTTACAGTCTAAAGTTTAAAAAGTCAATATGAAATATTGATTATGATATGGATTTAATTGCCAGTATTATACTCTTTTAATCTTCAATCATAAAATATTTTGTACATACAAATACCATAGTACTTTTTTTTTAAAAAAAAGAACAGTTATTAAATATATAAGACACATTTTATTTTAATAATTTTTGATATATATTTAAAATACTTATCAGCATATAATTTTTAAAAAATGCCTTTATTAGTTTTCTAACAAAGGATTTTTTTATCTTAATAATTTTTAACCTTTAAAGTCTATTATTAAAATTCGATTATCATAAATATTATGAAGTCTTGGAAAGAATTTTTTTTTCTGATTTACCACAAATCTTCATTCAGATTAATGCTTTACATCTATGAAGTAAAAATTAAATAATTCAATAATTAAGTTTAGCAGATTTCTAAACTCTGGTGAAATATGAATAATTAAATACAAAATTAGAATGTAACAAACATAAAACAAGCAAAATAAACAAAAACAATGAAATAAAGATAAATAATACTGTACAGTGATCTAACAGCATATTCATGAAGCTGAAATTGTGATAGGTTCTTATGCAAGATTAATGCTCCTCTGAAATAACAATACAATTGGAAAAAATAAAATTCTTTGCCCATAAAAAGGATGATTATAACAGTTAATAATTTGATTAAATTATAAATAAAATAGAAAACATAATACTTACAGTACAAAAATCATACAGATTCTTAAAAATTTGTTTAGAAATATGCATATATATATATATATACAATTGATTCTCATTTATAGAAAAGAACAATAATTTATTGAATTTAAACATTCATATAAATGTAATTAGTATGATTTTATAAATATACATCTTGCCAGAAAGCTACACAAAGTTTAAGAAAATATTTTATAATTTCCAACAGGAATTGTTAAAGACAATTATCCATCACTGTCTGCAGCCTTCATGATTTTAAACTTTATTAAACTCAATATATATATATATATATATATATATATATATATATATATATACACACTGAAGTGACAAAAGCCATGGGATAGCAATATGCAAATATACAGATGGCAGTAGTATCGCAGCGAAAAAGTATAAATGCGCAGTTCGTTTTCCAGAGCTTTCGTTTGTGTTCAACTTATTCATGTGAACAGGTTTTTCGTGATTTATGGCGGCACGACGAGAATTAACAGACTTTGAACGTGGAATGTTAGCTGGAGCTAGACGCATGGGCCATTCCATTGCGGATATCGTTAGTGAATTCAACATTCCGAGATCCACAGTATCAAGAGTGTGCCGAGAGTATAAAATTTCAGGCATCCCATCCCATCATGGACAGCGCAGTGGGCGACCACCTGCACTTAACGACCGGGACCGCCGACGTCTGTGTAGAATGGTCAATGTTAATAGACACGCAAAACTTCGTCAAATAACTGCAGGAATCAATGTGGGACGTGTTCGATAGGACTGTGGGGCGAAATTTGTCTTCCTTGGGGTATGACAGCAGAAGACCGACTCGAGTGCCTTTACTGACAGCACGACATCGCCTCCAGTGACACTCCTGGGCTCGTGAGCATATCGACTGGTCCCTAGACCAGTGGAAAACCGTGGCGTGGTCAGATGAGTCACGATTTCAGTTGTTACGAGCTGATGGTAGAGTTCGAGTGTGGCGCAGACCCCACGAAGCCACGGACCCAAACTGTCAGCAAGGCACTGTTCAAGCTGGTGGTGGCTGCATAATGGTGTGGGCTGTTTTTACATGGTATGAACTCGGTTCTCTGGTGCAACTGAACCGATCATTGACTGGAAATGGTTATGTTCAGCTGCTTGCAGATCACTTGTAGCCATTCATGGACTTCACGTACCCACACAACGATGGGATTTTTATGGATGACAATGCGCCATGTCACCGGGCCAGAACTGTTCGCGATTGGTTTAAAGAACATTCCGGACAATTCCAGCGCATGATCTGGCCAACTAGATCGCCCGATATGAATCCTATCGAGCATTTATGGGACATCATCGAAAGGTCCGTTCGTGCCCAAACTCCTGCACCATCCACACTTTCACAATTATGAACGTCTATACAGACAGCATGGCTCAATATTCCTGCAGAGGACTTCCACCGACTTGTGGACTCCATGACACGTCGAGTTGTTGCACTTCGCCGGGCAAAAGGAGGACCGACGCGATATTAACAGTCATCCCATGACTTTTGTCACTTCAGTATATATATATATATATATATATATATATATATATATATATATATATGATAAAAGAAAGAATTTTTTAACAGTTTTTAAAGAATTGATTCAATAAATAAGTCAAAAAGTATTGACCTTTCATTATAGACATAAATTTAAATTACACTCCCTAAAAGTTAATATTTTTGCAATTAGAAGGCAATTTTTAATTTAAAAAAGTTCCAAACCTAATTTAATTTATGTCTATTTAAATAACAGCACTTTGATGGAATAAGATGGTTATCTTGTTTTATAAAATAAACACTCCTTAAAAAAATTAAAGTTAGATAAAAAAATATTTTATTAAATAATAATGTCATGATTTATAAAAACAATAGCTTAGTTATTTTCTAAAAATAATTAAAAACCCTTTAAATAACAAATATTACATGTGTAACATAAAGTGGCGTTTCAGAACATGTTTATGAGTAAATCTTTTGTTACAAACACTACATTCAAATGGGCGTTCACCAGTGTGAATTTTCTCATGTATCTTGAGGTTTCCTTTTAAATTAAAACTCTTGTTACACACTTTGCAAGAATATAGTTTTTCAGCAGTATTATGCGTTTGTATATGATTTCGAAATTCCATTTCAAATTTTGTTGAATAAAAACAAAAGGAACAGGAATATTGATACCTCCTTGGTTCAGTTTCACATCCTATGTACTTCCCCTGGAAATCCACTATTAAAAAGAATTAGAATTATATCATGAGCAGAAAAACATTTTATATCAAGAAATGAAACAAAGTGTTTTCAAAGTATTTAAAGAATTTTATGAGAAATAATGTCTAAACTTAAATTTTCAACCTGTTATGGTCATTTAAAATTTTATTTAAAAAAACAGCAATTTGAAATTTCTATCTTTCAGGAAAAATAAAATTATTTAAAAAATATTTTCTTTCAAGACTAATTCATTTAAATTGATTGAATAGAAAATTTTATCAATCAATTTATCAATTTGAAGGAAAAAATGAATTATAAAAATATAGTTAATAAGAGGTTAGATAAAATTCTGTCTTTTCAAAGCATATAGTATTTCTCCGTAATAGTGTTATGGAAAGAGATAATTTAAAGTTTTTGAAGAAATTTTGTCTTATTTCATTGTTAAACAAAATAAATTTCAAGCTAAAATATTTGAATATAATAACATTAGATTTAGCACAGGTACTAATTTATTCACATTTCTCAATTCAATAAGGAAATTGATTATTTAAGAAAATTTCAAACTTGATTTTGAGTTTTAAAGCTTAAACATCATTCCCCCTAACAATAATTAAAAATGTGCAATGAAAGTACAATAAAAAAAAACTTACAGAATAGTGTTTATATTGTTAAAAGAATTAAAAAAAGTGATTGTTATTAATACTTTTATTTTACATGGTAAGATATAAATTCATCAACTCAGTAATATCCTCAGTTTTTCTAAGGATATTGTTAAATTAAGAACTGTTCAAGGTTAATTAAAACAAGATTCAATGTTATTAATACAACATACATTTGACTTTGTCTTTCACATACAAATTCTGAGAATACAAATAACATTTCATAAAATATATTTTGATCAAAAGCAAGCACTCCACATTGTTATTTTTCTGATTATCATAAATTGTTTTGATTTCAGTCAAATTATTTCACAAGTTCTAAAATATACAATAAAAAAATTATTACATAAATTCTTGAGAATTCTGAAATCCTATCTGATATAGTCAGGGCTATAAGTAGTAGTTATAGCCTTTGACAAATGATCAAAAAGGGTCCATATAAAATGAAATTTTTTATTATTGTTAATAATAAAAGCATCTTATTTTTGAGACACCTTACAGCACAATTAATTGATTTTAAAGAATCTTACATTTTAAAGGGAAATTAGAAATCATTCATCATAGCTGGCACAAATTTTATTTATTAGATATTGATAATATTAAAGAGTTTAAAATTCTTTAATTTTGTGTTTTTATTAATTTTTTTTTCAAGACCCAATATTTGGACAAAAGATTGTTTATTGGAGAGTGTTGTCAGAATACATTGTTTTTCATGTTCTGTAGAGCTACTCAAGAAGGATTTTATTCATTTTAATTTGAGAAATGAATGTTTGGTATAACAGTTTGTACTTTTATGCAATAGTACTATTATGGGTCAAAATCTACAGATATCTTTTAATAATGTCACGACCAAGTACAATAGTTTTGAAACTGCCAAATAAAGAAAATACAATACCATGGTAGATCATATAGTCAAAGGTTATTAAATTGCTTACCCATTTAAGTCATTAAAAAAACTATATTGATGATAAATGATTATCTACTGACGTAAAAAAGTTTCGACTACTTCTTAAGCAATGTTTATTTTTAACTTTAGACAAAACAAACATTTTTTGTGCAATTTTTTTTTGTAAGGCACAATATTAGAATACAGAGAAATAATTTATGAAAATGAATTAGCGAAGAGATAGTAAAGGTTTGGAAATTCTTAAATATATTTCACTTATTTCTTTTTTTAAAAACATTGTATTAATGAAGACTGAAATATATCACAGAAGATTGGATCTATACCATATGAATGTTATTTGAAAAGAAAACAATTTACAATTGGTTCATTCTATTAGAATCTAAATTTTTTAAAAAATCAACACATTTGAATGCAATTTTTTTTTAAAAATTCCAAAACAAAGTACAGTATAATAAATACTAAATGAAAACACAAATACTAATGTACAGTCAAGGGGGAAAAGGGGAGAGAAAGAGACACTCAGCTTTATTCTGTCAACATTCATCCTACGATAATAAAAATAGTATCATTTAAAGAAATATTAATTAATATTCTCAAAGATTTTCTTCATTCAAAATTCTACAAAGAGCCATTTACATATTGAAATAAGAAAAAACTTTAAAATTTCTGACAGCAATATCTCTTTTTCTAATCAAATTACAAAATGACACCAAATTTCAATCAAAATTAATTTGTTAGTTAATATTTTTTTTATAAAATAATTTATATCATTTTTTTATTTCACCTCAATTATATAAAAATCATATTTTGTAAAATAATTTTACTGCAGTACATTAATACTTAAATCCTTTTGAAATTTTTAAAAACACATTTAAAAACCAATGAAAAATTTCAAAGATATTATGCAAAAATCACACAATATAATATAAATTTTTGATTATTAAACTGAATACTTCTTAAAGACAAAATACGGATTAATTATTCTATACATAAAAATAATTCTTACAATAATTTCTATTATCATATCTGGTTTCAAATTTCTTTTCATATTTGGAATTGCAATATATGATGAATATTGGCTTAAAAATAAAAGGGCAACGAGAATGGAATATATATAAGATAAAGGACATTTTGAATGAAGTTCTTTGTCAGTCACAAGAATGTATCCATTACACAAAACTTCATACAATTAATTCTTGCATAATCAAAATGCATTTGTTTAGAACAAAAAACTAGTGGTAAAAACAGGAGAAAACTGATTTTACATTTATAAGTGGAAAGATTAAATTTGTTTTATTGTACCCTTAAAATAAAATGGTATATCATTCCAAGTTTTTTAAAAACAATAATGGTAAGAATAGTACATACTAATAAAGAAATAATGATAAGAATAATATATACTAATAAAGAAATTTTCTCTCCCTCTTTCTATATGACACTAAATTAACATTTCTTTCAAAGAATAAAAATATATTCAATTTTATTTTGTTTGCTTCTACAACAAAACTTTCTATTTTGATCTTTGCAATGTAATAGTGATTCAGGCTTATATGAAACTTAAGTAAAACTTTAATACTGTTGAATATTTCTTTCTCGAAAAGAACCAAACTTCTTCCAGAAATTCCCATTGCTACCATTTTATGCATTAAGTAGCAAATGTTTTAAGATGTAAATTGCAACTTTCAAGATTATTCTAAAATATCACAAAACATTTTTTTAAAAAAATGTCATTATTGACATTATGAGACTCAAACCATAAGCATCTAAATAGGGAAATGGCCTCTTAACAGAAAATGTCAAATATCTTCAATGCAATCATAGTATGTAAACTGAATAATTTTTCTATATGAAATCTATTTATGATGACAAAATAGGGTCCTGTCATGGGAAATGTTGAAATTTATACAATTTTAAATATGTAGACATTCCCCAGGGGAGGTTTTAGACACATCTTTTAGTATGCCTCATTATCTAAATGGTATTTTTAATGGCATCAAAATAAAGTTGGGAGGCTATCCCCCCCTTCATACTTTTTTTTCTTCAGAAAACACTCAGAATTTATATATTGTGTGATAGATTTCAAAACAGGGATGAGCACAAAGTCCTACTTCACAATCTTTGCACCAATATCTTGTCTCTTTCCGAATTCTTTTACCCGTATCATCTTTTTTTGAACAGCAAACTGCACATTGCCGACAAGGTCCCTTCTTTATAGGGTTTGGTGGTATCCGGCTAGGAAAATGACGTGCTGTCAATCTAAATGGTTTTAAATTGGCAATAGCAACAGAGCTTTTTTGTCCTAGACAATATTGAAAAAAATTAAATAATGAATTTTTTAATAAATTACAAAGAAGAGAAAAAATGTATAAATAACTTAAATCTGTGAAACATTTTTTTAGCAAATTTCTAATGCATTTACTAATCTATAAGAAAAAAATATAGTGACACCAATAAGAGGGTTAAGGAAATTAATAAACTTATTGAATCTCAGTTAAGAATAAATGTAGGGAAATTCGATAAATTCAAAATTAATAGAACTGAAAGAAAATTTAAATTAAGAGATATTGAGCCAAAAAATTAAGTAAAGGGCAACTTATCTAATAATGGTAGGAAAAATTTAAAAAGGAAATAATTTTAATAAACAATGACAAATTAGAAAAGATTAAAAATGATGATTCCCATTAACAGTAAATGAACAGTATATGATAAGTTGAATATAACATTTGTGGAATAACCTTTAAAATAAATAATGAATCTTTAATTTCTTGTACAAGTGAAATAAATTCCTTTACTGACTGGACACAATATGTTACAGCAAAATCCTGGTGTAACTTTGCAGCCCTTAAAACTCTATTCGTTTATGACTAAGGATGTAAAGTATGGATTAATTAAATTAAGAAACATTTCAAGTAGAAAACTCATTACAGTTTTTATGCTTAACATAAAATCAATTAAAATATATTCAACTTATATACAATATTTAAATATTATGAAAAATGAGAAATTCAAGGGAGAATAGAAAAAAAAAATGCAAATGAACTTAAATAAAAATTTAACACAGCCAAGTTCCACAATATATTTATAACAATATAATAATATAAAGGTACAAAAAACCATCTTAAAAAGATGATAGATATTGATTAAATCAAAATTACATGTTAATACCAAAAGAAGCAGCATTATTCATGAACAATATTATGCAACTAAATATATTTCATTCATTAACTATATAAGCAAAGAAAGTATTTTTGAATATAAAATTAATATCCAATAATATATTGACATATATATAATATATAACACAGACTTTTTATAATAAAGAGCTATTCTTAAACAATTTTAAAGTGGTGGTTTAAGTGCTTTCTTGAAAAATCAGCAAAGGTTTGGGATCAAAAGTTATTAAAACAGCTTTTTTAATAATCATATATATTTCTAAAAATTTTAATATTTTTTTATTAATCAATATAAATTAATACATACATGACATTTAGAAATTAAAAAACAACAACTGATAAAAGATGCTGCTACAGTCAATTATTCATAAATGATATTAATTGCAAAATCAATGAAGTTTTAAAAATAGTAATCAAATTGAGTAGCATATAAATATTTCTTCATCATATGCATCAATACATCAAACAAAATCCTTTTTTCAATACAAAAATAAAGATGCAATAAGCACACAATATTTCTTTCTCAAACTTCATTATTACTTTTTCAAATTTCAACAGTAACTAAAGTATATTTCCTACAAGATCAAAATGAATTTGTACTTAAAGATACTTTGATAACTTTGTTATGTATTATAGTCTTTTATGTTCAAATGCAGAAAAATGTCATTAATTAATAGCTAATTTTTCAGCAATTCCAGATTTAGTTGAATGATTACTTATTAGTTGCAATTTTGATTACTCATCAATAACAATCTTAGCACAAAAAAAAAACTGTTATGAATAATAAAGAAAGAATGTTAAACTTTAACCTGTAACTGAAGACAGCAGTCAAAATGACTGTGTTGTTCATTAGCTCGAATTATCATGTACTATTTTGTCCTTGAATAAGATCATCTCATCAGTACCTTTGAGTAGTTCTATCAGCAGTATGTTATCAAAGGTTTAAGTATAAGCAAGTGTATATAACAAAGTTATTCTTTTTCAAAGTTTCTGTTGTTATTTTTGGAGTCATTGACGCCATATCGCTAAAACTGCTTTTAATTTGAATAATGCTGAAAAGAAGAAAGAAATATTCTTAAAATAATATTTTAAAATATTATGTTCTTCATGTTTGAGAATTAATATTAGACAATTATTAACATTAGCACTATTTTGCAATAATTAAATAAAGTAAATGCCAATTAAAAAATTGCTTAAGTTTTTCTTATAATTTCTTTCCGATGTATTATAACATTTAATATTTTTGGTAAATATATGATTTCCAGAATTATTGTGTTTCTAAAATAAATTCCATTTACAAAAGAAAAGAAAAATAATCGCATTATTTTGACTTTATGTTTCTGGCTGTGTGAGGAAATTCATGCCTCCAGTTATAGATTCAAGACAGATATTTGATAAAACATTAATAAAGATATTAT
>JAOUZG010008327.1:1047023-1065461 GCA_026289955.1 Argiope argentata | reverse complement strand
TACTCGGCTACAGGCCCAAACGTCGCAGGTTCGTACCGCGACCTTCACTCGCTATAAATACAAGAGGAGACAAATCTTCCTCTTCGATTATTTTACAATAAGATTTTGATAGGGATTTCTTTGACACATGTCAATTTAGGAAAGGGAATTGAGCTATCTTTAAAAGAATCTTACAAACATTAAGGATTTTTGTCCCTTCACTTGGATTGTAGGAACCCACTGATTTCAGCAGTTTTACAGAGTACATGTATCACTAATTAAATAAAAATGATGGAATTGGATCATCAGGAAATAAGAGACCACTTTAGAATGAAGTTACTATGGAATAAATTATGATAAAAATTTAAATTAGTTTAAGAGATATCATAACACTCACATACTTTACTTGGAAGCAATGCCTTTTCCTCTCCAATCTTTATGTTTGAAATTTGTCATAATTTTTAAAATCCTTTTTTTTAAGATTATAATTTTCCTTATATTTATTTATTAATACTTAATTCTTCTTTTTATACAAAATTAAAATATTATTTCCGTATTCAAAATGTCTTTTTTTTTTCCTTCTTAAAAATAATTTACTTTCAGGTTGGTAAAGGTTTTAATCGGGATGCTTGGAATAACTTGGAAAAACACGTGAGAAAACTTGTGAGAAAATATAAAAATGTTTATGTTTGTAGTGGGCCTTTATATTTACCTAGGTTGGTGATCACATAATATACTGATTTTATTAAAAATATTTATGAAATTCTGACATAAGTATATTGATGCAGTCTGCAATATTTTTATTTCAATGATTTATATTATTGAAAATATTTTCTTAAATAAGTTTTAAAATAAAAATAAAATTATTACTTTAAGAAAGCCTATTACTGTTTATGTAATATGTTTCCCAACTAGTCAAATATGGTTGTGTGTAATTAGTGAAAAAAAGTGGTTCCCATAATAAATTTTTAACATAACCACACTTATAAATAAAAATGTTTAGAATAATTGTGTGTATTTCTTTATTTCATACATTTTATTAATAATTTGTATTCTATAAATTTTTTTTAAAAAAAATTAACTATAATATCCCATTTTTTATTCTAAAATTTCATCTACAGAGTAGGTATAGCTTAATATGAATTTTGGCAATTAAATGAAAGGATTTAATGCAAATAAAAATTAAGACATAAATTATATTAGAAAAATATTTTTTAATTTATAACTTGTTTTTTATAATTTAGATTGGAACCAGATGGGAAGAAATATGTCAAATATCAAGTTATTGGAAAACATGATGTTGCTGTTCCTACTCATTTTTTTAAAGTTGTTGTTGCAGAAAGAGAAAATTCCATGTTTGATATGGAAGCTTATGTAATGCCAAATGCTCCCATTGATGATAAAGTTCCTTTGAAAGCTTTTTTAGTAAGTACTTGAGATACTAAAATTTAAATTTTGTTGTTCTGGTCTATTCAATTATATGAAGTGTAGTTTGCAGCTTAGATCCGCTTCTTCGCTATCATCAATGCTGAATTAATGTTTGAAAGGATCATTTTTATAACTAATAAGCCAATGCTCAAAACTGGTAATCATTATGTTATTACCACTCGTAAATAGTTTATATTAATTTTGAATATTATAAATATTTATTACAAATTTTGATGTAAATTCAATTGAGGCTTTTTTCTCTTTTGCAGTCAGTTGTTAATTGAATCATTTTGAATATGCACCATTGTATTATTTAAACATGTATTATATGAGAAATACTAATTTGTTATTACTATTCTCAAACAATTTAATCCAAACGTCTAGTGATTTAGAGACTGCTACTTTTAAATCTCAGCTTAATGGATTTTACTATTAAGCTTCTAATTTTGAAAGAATATGTTTCTAGCTGATTTAGCCATCAAGTGAAGTTCTTTAATTTTGTTTATTCTTTGTTTCATTTTGTTAATTTTTTGATATTGAATCAAACTTTTTTCAGTTAATTTTGCTATTGGAATTGATATTCAGTATTGTTTAAATTTTGTGAAAAATAATGACATATAAAGATCAACAAGTAGTCTTTAAAAAATAAATAGTTTCAAAATACATTAATTACATTTTTGTTGTTAAACCCCTTTTAGAAATTGGTGAAATCTTCAACTGTGATGCCATTACTTTATAAAATTTTGGGAAATGCAATAAATTTAATGTTTAATGTTTTGTTCACCATATATATTTTAGACTTTTGAGATGATTTATTATTTCAAGAAAAATGTACAAATGCATGTTGTTTTGAAGTTTATTTGCCTATCAGAGAAGTATTTATTTTTTCCTAATAATCCATGCATATATATGCATACACACAGACAAAGGAAATTTATACACCATAAATAATTAAATGAATTTTGATTGTGGATCAAGTTTTCATCAAATGTTTTGCCCTTCATCATTATTGATTTAATTTATTTTTTAATTTAGGTTCCTAAAGATGTTATTGAAAGAGCAGCTGGTTTACTTCTATTTGAAAAGTTACCAAACTCTGTTCTTTACAGTATTAATGGACGCCTTGTTCATAGTAAAGATAAATAATCATTAGCATTGTTTTATTTTAATTTTTAAAAAGAGTTTTTAAAGTAGAGTAATATATACTCTTTTCAGACTAGATCTTTTGTATTAAAAAATATTTTTGGATTACAACCTTCAAATCCAACTTAATCACTATTTCATGTACTTTACAAATATTATAAATTGAATGGAATTTTGGTTACAATTATTTAAAATATTTTTTTAAATATACAGCTTTATTATAAAATTATTCCTTTCATTACATATACATCATAATAAAAAAGAATCAAAATCTAATATGTATGTTTTGTGCTGTATTGATATTATTTGTAAAGACAATTAAATTCTTTACACAAATACTTATAAATTTTTAGTGTAGAGAGAGAGAGAGAAAGGAGGCTTTATTTCCGGCTTATGCTCCTGAATAAATTCTTTTTTAGTGTAACTTTTGATTATGTAATTTAATATTGTGGTAAATTGGGAAAAGAAAAAGTGTATTTCTCTGTGTTTATGAAAAATTTTATTTTGAAAATCCAGTATCATTTACTGTAGTTTCATTTATTTGTTATTATTTTTTAAATATAGAAGTGTATGTAATAGTGGATTTTCAACAAGATAGATTAGAAAATTGTTAAGGGTCACTAAATTGAGAGATTGCAAACTGATCTAGATGTTTTTGGCTTAGATACCAAATAAATGAATTTGTAAAATATGCAAATTCTTAAAACTTTATTGAGTAAAACTTGTCATGTTCCTATCTAATTGTTCCTATTTATTTATTTACAAATACTGAATGTTTCTATTAATAATAGTGTATTCAGTCATGGAACCACCTATTAATTAAAATAAAAAGATGAAAACATGTATAATGAACATAAAATTATAAATATTTTGAAATGTGCTATTAAATTCACCAGCTTATTTTAAGTAGGCATCTTTGTGTGAATGCTTAAGGCTTCAAAATTAAATTAATACAATCATTTATAGAAATTTGTATTATTTTCAAAATGGCATTAATAATTTTTTTTTTATTTTATTTATTTTGTAGAAAATCAGTATTTTTTTAAAAAATATTTCAAGGTTTTGGACTGTGAAGGATTTGAATTGAATGAACATAATCAAATTATTTACTATTAAATAAATCATAGTCATCTGAGTATATCAAACTTCCTTTTCTTTTCTAAAAAATCAGATGTTTGCTTACATAAATACATTATTCATGTTTGTTTACTGAATAAATTAAATCTGACCATATCATGATACTTTTAAAAAACTGATGTAATATAGCAAGCTATTAATTATTATTGTTACTTTTAGTTATTGTGGTGAGAGCTGTGACCTCTAGTTTTACTACTGAATGTAAAATAGGTTTATTCTTCATTAAGTTGAATATCCAGATTAAAACTTAGTTTCATGAAAAATCCAAATACTAATATTTTCCACATAAAAGTGTTAATATCATTTTGAAGAATTTACAGAATCAATATTATTTTTTGAAATAAAAAATAAGTTTTTAGATCAATTTCAAAAACTATTAAAATTATGGGTAAGATATTTATACAACTTTTTCTCTAATAAACTACTAAAAAATATGTTAGCCCTACACCAATTACATTTATATTATATTTTTAATGTTTTTTCACTTTTTTTTTCTTTTACTTTACAATTTTTTTCCCTTTTCTGCTCTTCATTATTTATATGTACAACATTTTGAGGACTTATAAAAAATAGTCTTACTTTTGAAAAATTTCATACTGACATTGGCATGAAATTATATGAATTAATTTCTCATGATATTTTTTCAATAAAAGTGTCATTTATGAAAAAGTTGAGGATAAAATTTCTGCTTTAGAGATTGACAGTAATTTTCTTTTAAACATAATAATATTTTTTAAAAATAATTATGAAATATAAACATGAATGAAAACACCTATGTTAAAAACATATATTTTTCTTTAATCTCGCATTTATTTTCGATTTTTTTTCTCCTTTTAAATTCCTTTGAAAACTTTTCTTTTTCCTTCTCTCTCTCTCTCTCTTTTTTTTTTTTTTTGCACAGTTTAAGAAATTATGTTATTTAATTTAATAATTGCCTAAATTTACCATCAATGAAGTTGAAATTCTAAACCAGTGTATTTGTTATTCATATGTTGTGTCACTTAAAATAAATTATTAGTTTGTTAATTTAGTTTACATCATTTAATATAATGAAAAATTAATGCATCAATTTTTCTTCATTTGCTGTAAATATTTTATTTATTGCATTTAACTTTTATTATTTTTAGAATTCATATAAAGACTCAAACATATGAAGAAGCTCAATTTTAACTAATGTTTAGTTAATTAAGTAGTATTAAGTGAATAATAACATGGTTTGTGCCAATGACTAGTCATATTAAAAACACGAATTTTTCTGTAATAATTGTAATTACTTTGTAGAAAATACATTCTTACCCCTGTGATCATGTTAAAAATTAAAGGGGAAAAAATGTTAACATCATTTTGTATCTCTGCTTTTAAAATAAAATTTTATGATTGAATCTAACTTATAGTGTGTTACTATGTTAATTATTTGCTGTATTGTATGCATTGACATTTTAATAAACTCACAGTTTTATATGTTTTATTAGAAATATATGAAATTTAGCCAGAAATTTCATAGGAATGTAAATTTCTTCATTATCAATAAAATTTAATGCGCTCGATTTTGCAATTGGAATTGTTTGGCTAAATGGAATATCTACACCCTACTAATATTATAGAGAAAGTCGAGGGAAGCATGGAAAAAGAATTATATTGTATTTCTACCAAATTTTAAGACAATTTTGACAAAAAAGTGAACAAATAAAACCGTGCTCCTGGTTCCATTTGCATTTGCTGAACCTTAGTTTACTGCACTAATGCGTTTATACCCACGTCAAAATTTTAATGTATTTTCAAGTTGACAAAAAGGGAATTTTTGGTAGATACAAAGAGGATTAAAGAGTGCATTTTCGTCATTTGAAATCAAAATGTCAAAAGATTCGAATTCGACTAGAAAATACTGTTGTGAAGAAGCATTCAAAATTCATATGATAGGTGTATGGTGAAAAAGTTCATCAATCTCAAAAGAAAAAGAATCCCCTTCCCCCAAAACACAGGTAACAAAGGAAGCAAATTGCACACAATTGCAGTGAAGAGCAGCACGACCACCACAGTTAAAGACACTGGATGGATTTTGCTTAACTACTCGCTTGAGTTCTGCTCAATTGACTATTTTCTTTATTACTTACTACTAATTACAGATCTATCTCTTGGCATTTTATAATATCCTTAACAGAGAGTAAAAAAGATTCTAGAAGGATATCAATCAAGATATCGCCAACATTTTTGAATACTTTGATTTTTTCCCTTTCGTCGCCAAGTTGGCTTGAATCGCTGACAACAGCCATGACTGTCAGGGCCGAGGGGTGCAATGCATCGGGGTCATGCGACTGAAAGGGGTCTCACCTGGATAAATAAATAATGTTCTTAACAATATTAACGTAAACACAAAATATACAGTTTCCACGTGGCTGACTGACGCCGTTACTAAGCAACGATCGCAGTGATATCTATAAAGGGGGGGGGGGAATTTAGGAATAAAGAAATCCCCTTCAGACACGTTAAGACAAAGCGGCACGACTTCTGGGTGTAGAAGTCGAGTCTGAGGCTGGATTCAAATGGACTTGTAACTCATCAGCTATTTTTTTTTTCTACATCTAATGTAATCCAATTTATTGATGTGAGTAAAGATAATACAGTGGCATCCGAAGCTAAGAGTTTATTAGATGCGATGCAATAAATGTCCTTTATTTTATGTTAAATGGTATGGTTTTCAATATTGTCCAAAATTAGCACTATTGATAAACTATGTCAAGCAAAAACAATTGTTTTTCACTAGGTTTTCAATTTAGTGAATAAAATTAAAACTGAAATCTAAAATTTAAGAACAAAATGTAATACATTTTTGAACTAAGCAAAAGTGGTAGTACATAAATGAAACATTCCAGAACATTTTCTTGCAAAACGATTTCGAAAAGTGAAAAGATTAAATTCTGAATTAATACTTAGTAGAAGACGAAGTTATAAAAAAACCCGATAGAGGAATTTAGATGTTATTTTTTTAGCAGTGTAATTGGTACTGTTATTGTTCAAATAGAAGACAGATTTAAAAGTATACCAAATATTATTTCTGATTTCAAATTAAACACTAATATAAAAACTTAAAAAAAGAACAAAAACAACAAGAATTTGAGAAATGTTCCAAAAACCTAGAAAACTTTTATAACAAAGATGTTGATAGTTTAATTCAGGAAATTTGTTTGCTACGGGATTTGATTTTGGATTCAAGTGATATAAATAACGCACAAGATATATTGCAATACATGCTAAATAATAATTGTAATGAGTTATTTATAAATGCAATATCTGCGTCAACTTTTTTTACGCAATCTTTTCTAGCTTTATACTACCAGGATTTACAGTAGCGGTTGTCAATCCTATAGCATGTAAGCTATAGGGGCTGTCAGTATTTTAATTTTCCGACGACTGGAACAAAATACATAACTAATAAGTATGTGCCGCTTACAATTCAAAATTTTATATAACAAGTAATAAACATCTTGAAAGATCAAGTATTGCTATATCTGATAAAATACGCTATCTGGTTAAAAGTATCCAGACACCCAGTGGTGTGGACTTAGAGCATGCCGAGGCTCATATTAATTCGATGTTGGTCCCCTTTTTGCATCGATGACAGCCTGCACACGCCTGAGAACCAGTTTTTGATAGGAGGCTAAAGGAATTGGCTACCAAGAATCCATATCAGCTGAAGTGAGTGCTTACAGTGAGGATGATCGATTAGGCTGGCTACGTAATCTGCTCTCACATTTGCCCCAAAGGTGTTTTATGGGATTCAGATTGGAGTTCTAAGAAGGAAATTCCAGTTTTTGAATACCTACTTTGTCAAACCACGTTTGTGCAACCCTCGATGTGTGAATGGAGCAGTCATCCTGATAGAAGAGAAATGGGCCTTTCCCAAAATATTGCCATAGAGTTGGGAGTGTAGCATTGTCTCAAGTGTCCACATAGATCTCAGAGTTCATGTTTCCGGCCACAGGAATTAGCGGACCCAGGCCAAACCACGAGAAACACCCACACACCATTACGCTTCCATCACCAAACTTAACAGTTGTCACAATTCCGTCACTAAAGAAACGTTCGCCGGCCATCCATCAGATCCAGACGCGACCATTCAACTGCAAGACTGTAAAGCGAAATTCATCACTCCAAGGTACAGTTTCCAGCATATCCACAGTCCAATGATGGGGAACTCTGCACCATTGTAATCGACGCTTCGCATTCTGCGTAGTGATGTTTGGCTTGTGTGCGGCTGCACGACCATGGAATCCCGAGATTTTTAACTCTCGACGAATAGTCTTGCTGATGGGCTATCGCTTGATGGGCTTTGGAACTCCTGAGAAATTTCCACCAACGAGGACTTGCTATTTTGTTTCACTACCCTTTTCAGAGTTCTGAGGCTGCGTTCACCAAGTTTTTTCGGTCTACCAGTTCATTTTTCTGAAGTTTCATTGCCTCTACGTTTCCAATTCACAATTCCATCATTAACAATGAACTTAGACACCTGTAGAATATCCTCAATCTCATGAACTGATTTCCCACAGAGGTGGTATCCCACTATACTGCCACAATCAAACTCATTAAGCTCCTTTGACTTATTCATTGCCTCTCAAACGTGTAAACACAATCTAACAACTTCAACTTCAATGGTAGGCTTCTCGGAGCACCCGTCCTCCACGGAGAACTATCTCCTTACTGAATTGACAGTTAAGAGTATGGCATTTAAAATTTTAACATGAAATGGGTGGAGCTATGATAAGAAGATTTTAGTTTTACTTAGGGAGAAGGATTTGGTAGAGCTCGTGATTTGGTTTGCTGAACGCTTTTATAGCTTTAGATCACGCATAAAATTACATTATTCGCCAGAACCACTTTTTAAAGAGGTATCCGGATACTTTTGGTCATATAGTGTATTATCAGTATGAGTTTATCATTTTTATGAATGCAATGAGACCTATAAGTATATAGTTATTTTTTTCAAATATAGAAAATAATAATTAATTATTTCGCTTCTTTTCATTCATGATTTTTGTAATAAAAAAGAATTGGTCTGCTGTTTAAAAGGTATTTTCATAAAGTAAGAAACGTTAATTCAGTACACGAAATTTCCATTGCCAACGGGAATATAAAATTTGAACAGAGTCCAGAGATTCAGGTGATAATTCATAATTCCTATTCCTAACTGATTGAAATTCTGAACTCTATGTGATAGTGATTTATGAAATAATTCCCTACACTTCAGAATAATAGATGATAATGTGCTCTCTTTATTTTTTTCCAACTACAAACGTTTTTTTGTAGTTATGCTTGTTTTTTTAGTAATTGCAATAGTTTTATGCACCATAATTGAATCCTATTTGAGCAAGTGTCCCTTTAATATGTGATAATGCATATTACTACATACATTATCTACAACCACTGAAATTAATCCCAAGAAATAAAGGCTAATCTACTCTCTGAATAATAAAACGCACTGCCTTTGAATTATATTCTTTTAAATTATTCGATTGCAGTATTTTACCTTATCGTTCTCATGAATATTACTTTTTTACGTCGCTGTTTCTGGTAAATACCAATTTCGTTTCGAAGTCCTTCTGTAACTATAGTGGTGCCATCTGGTAGCAGGGTTGGCATTATCTGATTTCTCAATAGAACTCTTTTTCATTTAATGAAAAACTAACTTCATTTCTACTTAGATTAATAATTTCTAGGTTTGAAAATTGAAAATATAAATATTGATAGTAAAATTTAAATTTTCAGTTTGTTTTAGAAAAAAAGTTTTCAATGTAAATTTTTTTCTTTCTTCTTAATGACATTTTTAAATTCAAATACTACCGAGATGCTACTAATGATTCTGATGGAAACGCAGTTTTCACTTCCCTTTTCACTTCTATGATCGTTCATTTTACTTCTTCCCTTCTATATTCGCTATTGATAAATATTTAAAAAAATCAATGAATTTCTAAAAAAAATTATTGATAGTTTTGAGCTACAAATCGTATTTAAATAATGTTTATTTTCATTTCATTAATGAGTTCTACAGATTGATAAGTATATCCAGACTCTAATTGCAATATAGGATCGGAATAAAAAAGATTTATCGAATTTTTTCAGTAGAAAATAGTTATTCAATTGATGAGAGGTGTGAATTAAAAAAAAAGAAAGAATTATAAATATATTGCAGACTTGCAGTTTTAAAGTGATGAATTTGCAATTTCTAAATTATATGCATAGAGGACTAGAAGAATGTAATTATAATCCTCAATTTCCACTCTCCGCCTCCTCCAAATTTTACTTTACACAGTACAAAATCAATTAACTGTGACAAATTTTAACATTAATGACAATAAATTGATAGTGAAAATAATCTGGTAACTAAATATTTAATAAGTAATATAAAGTCACCTTTCTAAATTAAAATTTCTTTAACATTAGAACTACCAAGGCTGTCATTTTGATGGTCTTTAAATTTCATGTTTAAAGTTTTGATATAATTTACGTACTGTTCTAGAACTTTTTGACAAGTTTTATTGAAATATTAGAACAATTGCATGTTTCTATTCAATTTCGACTCGACCATTTTAATTTCCATAATCAATATGACCTATGCTTGTTTATATTAAGACCCATCAAAATGATGGCTTTAGAAATTTTAAAGTTTATAATATTTTATGCGTCATTTATGAAATGATGAACGTGTGTTTACATTCATTTATACATTTCCTGTAAAAATTTGAATTACATTTTTCACATGAAATTATACTGATTGATTCAAAGTGTTCGGAGGCCGTTATAATGGAATTTATTTCATGTAGGTTAAATTTCAGTTTAGAACTATATGGGACTAACGGGAAACTGGGTACTCTATAAATACAAATGCAAACTGTTTTTTCTTAGTTTTTTTAAAAAAATTAATAATGAGTTATTATACTGAATGTTGTTTTTACACTAATGTCCACAAATTAAGGATTAAGGATAATGCATTTTCAGGAAAAGGAAGAGTCAGAAGCAAAACAAATGGGACTTATTTGTGAAGCCTTTTTATTGAACGAAAGGTAAAGAGCAAAAAAGATGCTATATGTTTATTATCATTAATAAAAATTGCGATTTTTTGCTCCTTGGAGAAAATTACAACTCCCCCCCCCCGTACACACATTACGGTACGGGTACTAAAAAGTGGGTACCTGGCACTCTGGCAATCCTGTACCACCGCAACGGTGTCTTTCAATGATGTTCTCTTGGTGGTAAAAGGTACCTGGCTCTCTCGATGTGAATGTCCGGCGAGAATCAGACTGCAAGCTAAGCCGGAACTCGTCGGAAAACATCACACAAGCCCACTGTTGCGTTGTCCACACCGTATGCTCTCTACTCCAGGCTCCACTACGCAAGTGACAGTGAGTTGCAGTAAAAAGAACACATCTGATAGGTCTACGCTTAGACCATTTGCCCTAAGCGTCTGTACACGATCTGTATTGAAATTGTTTCACCAGTGGCTAAAGACAGCTGACGAGATAGATCTGAAGCTATGCTGGGTCTGTTTCTTTTGGCAGTAACAGGCAGTCTCATTCGGCGTTGTAACTCGGGGGGGGGAGAGACCCCCCGAGTAACTCGAGGGGGAGACGATGGTACTCACATTACCATCATTTTGCAATTGTTTCCAAAGTTTGGTGATGACACTCTGGGTGACTCCAAGTTACTCGGATACTTCCAGCTGTGTGCGCCCACATTCCAGACGGCCGATAATTTTACCACGGAATAGATCACCGAAATGCGTCCTTCGTGTCATAACTATGCGGTTATTGCACTGAAAGGCCTATAAATTGCTCGTGAACAATTTTACTTCTTTGCTTGTATTCTTCATACATCACTCTCTTACATTCTCGTTGTTGTGAAGTACTATCGGTGTCATCTGATGACCTCCTGCCTGTTTTTGAAGATATGTGTAGTCATTGTACGGATGATAAGTTCATTTTAGAGTTTGATCTCCGCTGTAGCGATTAGAGGTCGCGATACGAACCTGCGACGTTAGGGCCTGTAGCCGAGTAACATGACCATAATACAAAAGTCGACTTCGGTACCGTAGATGTTATCTGGCTTATAAGGCTAACGCAACAGTACTCCCCCACCAGAGAATCGGCGAAGAAGCGAACGTTGTTTTGTATTGCGCCCAGCGTTATGGCTAGTTGCTGATTGCTCGTCAAGTGAGTCTGGCGATTTTGTTTGTTTGTCTGCTTGATTTCGTCAAGTGAGTGACGATTTTGATGCAGGTAGATGGCGTCACGACTGTTGCGCTAGGTTGCGTTGTCAAGGTCACCAATGTAGCGATTAGAGGTCACGATATGAACCAGCAACGCTAGGACCTGTAACCAAATAACATGACCATAATACAAAATTCGACTTCGGTATCGTAGATGTTATCTGGCTTAAAAGGCTAACGCTACACCGCGTGCCTCTGAATTATCCTTAATTTATAGACATTAGTGTAAATTTTATTCTTTTATTTATATAATTAAATTAAGCCAAAGCTTATAATAAAAGTTAATGATGATAAATTAAAATCCGTCAATTTGGCGGGAGTGGTAAAACCAAGTATAAATTTAACATCCTTAGTTCTAATATAAAGCTTTTCGAACCAAAAAATATATATCATCCTAAAGTGATGCTTCTTTTTTATAAAATTACTCTGGGAATACAACCAATTAGTCAGGAAGAGAAATGACGCCTTAAATATCCCCTCAAGGTGAAAAAACAAAACTTGTTTGACCAGTTCCTTGATTACTTCCTTGTTGGCTAAATGACCTTGGGCATCTATTGTTGGTGGTAGAGAAAACAAACGACGAAAAAGGGATCTCTTAAAATATTGGGAAAAAACAAAATAGCTCCCATTTTATTTTTGAAAAGAACGGATCGTATCTGTTTTACTACTAATTAGTACCTGGGAGAATACTTAATATCTCTATTAAAATTTTTAAAAAACATAATGAAAACATGAATGGAACTTTATAAAAGAAGGATGTCAAGATGTGAAACAACAAAATGCCTAAATATGTTAATGAAGGAAAATCTAGGCAACGACTAAAAGATACTACAATAAATGGGGCAATTATCAATTTAATAAAATTGGGCATATTCGTCTTGTATAAAGATAAAAAAATTGTAAATATCTAATTGTTAATACATTCAATTTTGATCGCAAATGCATCATGTAATATATTAATAGGTTATGGATTTTTTGTTAATATAAAATTAAAGAAAAAAAAATATGAAAAACCTTTTTATACTTGTTTGGGTCAATGGTCTTTGGATAGTTAACCAGTGAGAGTGATCACAGCATTTTGGAATACTCTCTAATAAAGATATGTTGTTGCTGTTATTAGTGGCACTTGCCATGGACAAGCCCACTGATGCATCAGCCAATGTAAGCCAAAATAAGCGTCTCTTGTTTTCGAAGTAGCGCCAACTAGGGCCAAGAGTACGAGTTTAGATACTCACTCGTCACAATCTCTAGCACAGCCCCTTTTCACAGGCGGGCACATTCACACGCTTCACTGACAGAACACAGAACAACACTCCTCGAACCGGGAATCGAATCCGGGATGCCTAGATCACGAAGAAGATGAGCCACCTATGTGCCAGGACGCCGGCCACTCTATATATCACAAAGGGATCGTCCAAGGCATTTAGGTTAATAGAATATCTATCATCGTCACATCGGAAGTACTAAGTAAGATCCTTGAGCATCAGCAATTCCCAAGTCCCATTACTATTCGTATGAAGCTCGTTCCATGATTGGAGTCGAGATAAGTCTCATCTATAACATCGTCTGTAATTCTTGGTATACGGTTAACTGCATTCGGAAATCGAACTTGTGTTTTATGCGAGTTTTTCCCAACATCGATTGAAACAAAAATTAGGCAGAAAACTACAATTGTAGTCATGAAACCTACATCAAATTTGATATATTGATCCCTTTACCGCATATGGGCCCTTATTGGGTATTGCAATTTTGGTTCAATTTTATTTCCAAATAAAGTATTATAAAATAATTCAAACCACTTTAATCCATTAAATACATATTTAGCAATAATAAAACGCAAAAAAGGTCTATGATTTTATGATATTTTGAAATAACTTCACTTTTGTGCAAGTGGGTTAAAGCAGAATTGAAGTGCGAGTGATTCATTTTCAAAAAACAGATAACTTAGTAAAACATAAGTACTTTTTGAATATATATATATATATATATATATATATATATATATATCTTATGATATATATATATATATTTATGGAGTCGATATACTCATCTTTCTCGACGGATAGCAATTCTCCCGCTCTTTAACTGTAATAGTTTTTGTCTCAGTACATACTAACCCATGTATAACACTTTTTCATTATTTTTCTTTTAACATGACTTTTTGATAATTAAATTAAGCTATTTCCACCATGAAACATTTTTTTCCAACGCTTTATTAATTCATGCAGTAAAGGATTTTAAGTCATTTTGTTTTTGGGTTAACGCGTATATAAGTTTCTGAAAGTACAAACTAACAAAAGATCAACCCTTGGACAGATTTCGCGAAAAATGTCTACCAATTATATCTATGTTCTGAATTTTATTTATCTAGCTCTCTTTATTTTTTATCCCGTTAACTTATATTCAAAAAACGGACAAACAAACTTACTTTGAACAGTTTTTGTACAAAATTTGATATAAATCTACAAATTTGGTGTTAAATCTGTAAACCAAGTTTCATCCGTCTAGCTCCGCTTGTTTTTGAGTTATCTTTGTTAGAGAAAAACATATATTTCTTACAAAATTTGTTTTTTGAAATCAGGGAGATCTAATACATGAGGGAATAATATGTAAGTACCACATTTTCTGTGAAAGAAGTTTTATTTTGGGGAGTATATAGATGAAATGACAAAGATTACATATGAATTGATGAGAAACAGAGAACCTGACTTATGAGTTTGCAGAGATCTGTAATAAAATTTAACCAGTTAAATGGACTGAAGGTGAAAAAATCAGCCAGAGAAAAACAGTTGAGACGAAAAAAAAAATATATCAAACAGAATCCAACAAATAGCCAGAAAATACAATTACTATCATAGGCGACAACTTTCAATTCTATTAATGCTGAAAACCTACATTGTAAAGTGAAGATGTGATTAGGATTGTATCAGTAATTAGGATGACTGATATTATCACGACCCAAAATGCAAGGTAATCTTATACAATGAAAACAGCTTGGAATTTAAATCTATCTTCTTTTAATTGATTTTCTCTATCCTTTTATTTTTATAATACTTAAAAGTAATATAACTTTCTCCTTTTTCAATTTAATTCCAATATTTTCGCAGAAAGACTTAAAAATAAGTAATATAATTTTTTTGATGTCAATTTTTATTTAGGTCAACCAAGATAATTTTTATTTTATTTACTTTTTATTAAATAATTACAATTAATACAAATGATTTATCAAAAAATTATTGATTTTCGCAAGAATTGAACTCGCATTCTTCACCTTCACGTGAAATATATTAAAATCGTTGCATTTTACAGACAGAGCTACTGCCTGCCGAATTTAATTTTCATTACACTCTTTAATTAAAGTATTAAAAATGGATTAAATTCAATTAATGAATCAATATTTGAAAAAAACCGTTTAACATCAAATATCATCCACTACAAGTTTAATAAAATGTATTTGAACTTGATTGGATGAATAAAAAGTATTTTAAGACTTAAAATTCGAACAAGATATATAAAAAGAAGAGTTGTAAATTAATAAGAGGAATTGAAAAAAGTGATACTATAATTACGAAAATAAGCTTCAAATTAGAGGCACATGTAAAATAAAAAAAATGTTATCTATGATTTAAAAAATAACCTTCAGATTAACAATACGAGCCGAAACAAAACCGGACTATCCGCTATTTTTTTTATGGCACTCATTTATTTACTTTGTTTATAAACACAAATCTGAGAATGACATCATCATTCTTTTGCCATCGAATGAAAAGAGCGAAAAGAATCTTCAGTCGCGAAATGAACTTCCTCCTTCTCTGTGATACATCCAATACTTTTCGGTGAAGATCAGGATTTGAAGAATAGCCGAAGAATTTTGATTTTTGTAAGAGGATAATTTTGATTTTTAAAGCTTTGAATGGTACTGACATTTACTTTTGCCTTTGTATTTAAATAACAATATTTCGCAATTATTATTAAAAATATTTACAATCTTTTAATTCTTATCGTTCTTTTATTTTTAATGTAGCAAAGCGTTAGAAATCCATACAATAGTATAACGTTATTAATAAAAAAAAGCAGAAGGAAAAAAAAAGATAAAAGTCAGCTGCATTCGCGTTATCGTTTGATTCTATTTAAAATTTTTCACTTCCTCTGTTAGAGGGCGTGTCAATCTGAATAAAAAAAATCGTTTGGATGATATTTGGAGTTATCGCTGTGGCGTTCCATCAGTAACAAGTCAAAACAACTGACAGAAGAATTCTTGTAAATATAAATTCGTAAAGGAATCGGAACAAAATAAGAACAAGTTTATAAAACGTAATGATGATTCCGAAAATGGAAGATTTAATATCGCTTCTTAAAGCTTATGAGAATGAAATTTACCTCGGAATATTTGGGTTTCTGTTGGCGTTTCTGATTGTGAAGTTGATTAAAAGATTGACCAGCAAATATCCACCTGGACCCATGGGATTACCGATTGTTGGATACTATCCTTTCCTGTCTGAAGATATGTTCCCGGATTTGACTGCTCTTGGAAAAAAATACGGTGATGTGTTCAGGTGAGTGAATCAAACATTTTATTTTTATTTAAAATTTTGCAATATATTAAATTTTGATGAAGTGTTTATATATTTCCTTTATTGGTAACATTATTATAATGCTAAAACATGATGTTATTTTGGGAATGAGGTAGACAAAAATCCGCCGGCGAAAAATGAAAAAAACCGTTGGCGAAAAATTGAAATTTTATTATCTGCACGAGCATCTCAAAAAATTAGCTTTTAATAACGCGTTGCCATAGAATTTACAAAAGCTCTGATTTTTTTTAAAAAATAAGTTCATTACTACAGTAAATAAGACCTAGAAAAATGTCATCTTTAGCACGTGATTATATGAAATGAAATAAATAGGAAATGTGATATTATTTTTAAACAATCAATGAGAGATGAAGTTTTTTGGATTGTTTGCAATACTAAAGTGACTCATTCGATGAAACCATTAAAATGAATAAAACTATAATTTAACTCGCACGAGCATGTAGTGCTTGGCCGTTCAAGAAATGATATTCTGACATGACACATTGAAATATGTATAGCAGATTTCATTTTTATCGTTTTAATATTAATATTTTAAGTCGAAATTTCGAAATAATTTTATTAAAACGTTTTTTTTTCAAGTATAAATATTATAATTTTGATCAGGCAGGAAAAGTTTGTTTCAATTTTGAGATATGGTTATTTTATTTAAAATAAATAGGCAATAAACTGCATAATAACAATACATAACATAAAAATGGATGTTCGTTGAAAATAGCTCTCTAAAATTTGATGTTCTCTGTATCAAATGTTAAATAATAAGAAATTAAAATCAGTTTTCTCTAAATGATTGTTGAGAGTATTTGATTTTTTTCTCTAATTGATATGTTAACAAATACAGAAAATTTAAGGAAAGCTTAATAGTATTTATTATTTTTAAGAAATATGTCATATGGTATAATATATTATTTAACAGGGATATTTTATTCGCTTCTCAAAGGATGAATTCAATTTTTTAAACGTAAAAATTAATAAAATATGAAAATACTTCAAAGTTTTGCCCTTTTTCCTACAAATTTGGTATAAAGACTATACGCCAAATTTCATTAATCTAGATCAAAATGTTTTTAAGTTGTCTTTGTTACATATAGATAGACATATATCTTCCAAAAATATCTTTCGAAATCAGAGAGAACCTATCGTTGTTGTTGTTGCTGCTTATGGCACTTGCAATATTGGCCCCACTGATACAGCAGCAGATTTAAGCCGAAAAGAGCGTCTCTTATTTTTTAAAGTAGCGCCAACTAGGACCAAGAATACGACTTAGTTACACACTCACCACATTCGCTTGCACAACCCCTTTTTACAGGGCGGCACTGTCACACATCTCGCTGATAGCACACAGAAGAATAGCCATGGCCGAATCGGGACTCCCAGAACACCAGGAAGACGCGCTACCTCTGCGCCAGAATGCCGGCAGAGAGGACCTAATCGGGGAGATAAGTCAAAATCTTGGGTTCAAATTTTTTGACGATGATGATACCCACCAAATACCACCGCTCGTATACCAAAAAATAAAAACTCCATAAAATTTAAAATTTTCTGGTTTAATAATTTTATTGCATCTTAATAAATGAAATACTTTCAGTAATCTAACAGATATTTAGACAAAATGATTGCTGGATTAATGAAAATGTGGTGAATGCTAGGCTAGATTGCCCTAGGACGGAACTAGCAACATTGAAGTTTGTAGTTGAGTAACAAAGCCACTTGACAAAAGTAATCACTCGTGTCCGGAAGATCTTATCTGGCTTGAGACGGTAGTGAGAAGAACAATGTATTTTGCGCCAAGCGTATGGCGAGAGTATATGTAAGTTGGTGGTGATGTTGGCTGTTGTTTCTAATGCACCTGACAACTTTTGCTGCCGGTAGAGGACGTCACAACATCTGTACGAAGGT
>JAOUZG010008327.1:1021323-1037023 GCA_026289955.1 Argiope argentata | reverse complement strand
GCATGTGACTAACACTGTTGAATTTTTTATTATATTCTCGTTTTCTTAATCATCTTTTTAAAAGGAAATATCGGAATTAAAATTCTGAATAGAAAATTCTAAACTATTCACAATTTTTGTGAAATGTTATATTTTAAATTATATAGGTAACGATGTACTTTTTTTAATGAGTTTCATTTATTTAGTTTGAAATTAGGACCACAAAACATCGTTGTGTTACACGGAGCTGAAGTTATAAAATAAGCCTATAATAAAACAGAGTTTCTGGGTCGTCCACCTGACGGTGCATTAGCTGTACTGAATCCTATAAGTAAGTTCGAAACCACCCCTTATGTATTACTTTTCAAAATTAAAATATAAGCAGTTTTTTTGACGATCATCTTGTTGTTGTTGTTTCTAATGGCACTTGCCTATGGACAAGCTCGCTGCTGGACCCAGCAGCAGATTTTAAGCCGAGTGAAGCGTCTCTTGTTTGAAGTAGCGCCAACTAGGGCCAAGAGTACGACTTTTGCTACACACTCATCTCATTCGCTTGCACAACCCCTTTTTACAGGGGGGCACATTCACACATCTCACAGATAGTACACAGAATAACAACCATGCCCGAACCAGGACTCGAACCCGGGACCTCCTGAACACGAGGCAGACGCGCTACCCCTGTGCCAGCAAGCCGGCGACGATCATCTTTAAAAATTAAAATAAGGGTGTAAGAAACCGATAAGATATTCAAAAATTCAATAAAATATATAAATTTTCTTAACTATTTATATATTTTTAAATAAAGTTGATACATTTTAATAATATTTGAGATCAAAATAACGATAACTGGAACTCAAATACCTGGACTAAATATTTAATATCAAAAATTTACTTACCATATTAGACTACGTGGGGGGCACCTCGAAATGAGGATGAGATGCTGGCGACTAGGTGGTTGGATCTTGCCATCCTGGAGGGTACACTAAAAAGGGGGGGGGTAGGTTTCTACCATCTATTACGCCTCCGGGAAGGGTTATACCGTGGTCGGTGATGGCCTTTAGGACTCAACTATAGTTCCCGCCGGTGTTGCTGTTGCGGCGGTCCTGTCATTCAGCTCTAGTGGTTTAAATCCGTGTGCCTTCGGGTGGATCGGAGAGCCTGGTATGACTTACCATTTTAGACTGCTGCAATTTCACAATATAACAGAAACACACAAAATGTGCTGGCGAGTGGTGAGGCAAATCACATGCAAACTTCAAAAAGCGCTGGAGGGACCCCCCCCCCCAACAGAATGGGTAAAATATCACTTAAATTCCACAAAATTATATCATTTTCTTCAGAGCTAATGAAAAGTTGTATATTACGACTAGTGAGGACAGATTTCGTACTTCCAACGCTCATATATAGCTTTTGATTAAAATCCCTGAAACTTTCCAAATTGCGGTACTTATTCATGAAACAGCGTTGGTTGATAATTCACATCTATGTCAAATTATCTGCCGAAACATCATATTCTGGTACTTTAGCAAGCAAGTTTTTACTCTGATATCACGGCATGTATGTTTTTCGCCAAAGAAAGATTTGTTTAAAAGGGAACTATTCTCAAATTCTGAAGAAGTGCAGTGGCGAAGCATTGCAATAGGTGGCAAAAGTAGACTTGTAATCCTCATTTATATCATTATAAGAATGATTACAAAAGTGATTACATAACTGAATAGAGCAGTATTTCCCAACGTGGGGCCCACGCTTTACAGGGGGGGGGGGGCGTCTCGAAAGGGGGAATTTGAAAATGAACTTGTTTCAACTTTAACCCTAATTTTGAGACTAAAACTGACCAAACTGGAACCTAAAATAAAATCTCTGTGCAGCAAGCATCAGGCACAAAGATCTCACTAAATCAAAAACACAAATTAATATAAACAAATCAGTATTAAAATTATTTGGAATTTAAATTAAAATTTTTCATTATATGTTTCGAAATTTTACTTACTGTGTTTTGTTAACAATTTCACAGTGATTTATTCCTAGAATCCAGCATTTATGTTTCTTAAGTGAACAAATCAATTTTTTTAATTTTAAATAATCTGTATGTTGCATAGGGGAGGGGGTTGAAAACTTTAGAAAGGTTAAAGTGGGGAATGGCACAAAAAAAGTTGGGAAACACTGGAATGGAGGATTTCGTAAATACAAAATAAATTGTATCTACTAGTGTTCTTCTTCCTTAAAAATTGCGTTTCGGAACTTAACGTATTAATATAAGCGTTCTAAGCTTACTTAAATAAAAATCTTACCTTAGAAGCTACGGGGATATCTTCAGATTTAGTGGTCAGATGGATTAATAATCAAGGTCTGTAGGCAACAGGAAAGTGCTGCCAAAATGAGTGTAAGAATTTACACTAGATGATCACTTGTGACTGTTTTTCGTAGCCAATTGTAGAGAAGTATTTGGCTATTTATGGCAAGAATGGATGCCATCTGAATCTGGCAACATTAGGAATCTAGTTTGAGATTTCAGTCTAAATTGCGTCGATCACAAGATCCTCAAGAAAGTGGGTTTAATTTGCTATTTTTCTAAACTCTATTAAGCCTAAAATGCCAGGATTTCGCCAAACTCTACTACATATACTATTCGTTTCTTTATCCTGAGACGACCACTTTTCGACGATTCCATCACACTTAGGAATATATTTTACTACTAAATGCTAACATTTCTTCCAGCCATCTTTCATCTTATCCTTATTTTATCGAAATAAACCCGTACTGACGCATATGCAAAAGCACGGAGGATTTTAGAATCCATTGGCAAACAATATATAACGCCAAGATTTCGTCAAGATGATTGCTTTCTTAGATTCAAGCTTGTATTCTTCATGATAACAAGATTTCATGCACTGAATGGGCTATAAATAATAGGGATAATGTGGTAATGTGTATGATATTAATATCTGATAGGATCCATGGGGTTTTAACAATTCTTCTATTCTTCATGATAACAAGATTTGACCAACATGGTTGCATTCTTAGATTATTTGGCGATTTAAATACTACCCCAAGATAATGAATTTATTTGGGCCATTTTCAGAATACACCAAAAACACAAAAGTTCCATTATACGTAAGATATCGCCAAGATGGTTGGCGACGGTTTAGATTTTTTGGTTATTTATCACGTAGTTTTAAAAATAAGCAAGTACCTTTGGAACTACCGAAGAAGGTAAGATACTTAATTTCAATTTAAAGTCTTTAAAGAAGCAGAAACAAAAAATGCATAATGAATGATATCTGATTCCCATTTAAGAATTCAAAAATTTGATGAAAGTTTGATGGCGAGAATTCGAAAAGCATTATAGTGACAGAAAGATATTTTTCTGATTAAAACTGATTTATGAAGATGACCAACGACTCAATGCTCAAACCATGATTTCGGTATCATACCAGATCATGTGACCAGAAAAATGGAAATATAACTAAACTAGAGGTGGTAGACTGGAGAAATTTTCAACAGAAACTGTCATGTAAACGGATCATCATATTTTGTAACACGATGTCTTATCTGACATTTTGCCATTCCTTGATTCCTTTTAAACATGCCTTAAATTCCTCCCAGGGAACATAGTGTGTGTTTATTCACCTACATTCAGCCACTATTTCTTCATACCAGTCCTTGATTCCTTTTAAATAAGCATTCAATTCCTCATTGGAACCAGAGTTTGTGTTTATTCACCTACATTCAGTCCCTATTTCTTAATTCCATTCCTTGATTACTTTTAAATACGCATTTAATTCCTGATAAGGATGAGAGTGTGTGTTTTTTCACCTACATTCAGCCACTATTTCTTCATTCCATTCCTTGATTCCTTTTAAATATGCATTCAATTCCTCATAGGAACCAGAGTGTGTGTTTATTAACCTACATTCATCCACTATTTCTTCATTTTGGCAAAAGTAATCCTATTTCCCTCTGGGATGATGAATTTTAACGCAATTTGTAAAGAATAAAATTTTCTCTAAAGAATGGAACGACAAAGGACAATAAAATTACTAAAATTCATTTAAAATTGTAGATTGCATATAACTCAACTGAAGAAAGAATCGAACTGGACATCAGTCAGAGGATAAGAATTCGTTTCACTCTATGGAGAGTTGATAAATAAATGTTACAAAATGTCTAAATATGAAATTAACGAGTTATTATTGATTAGATAATAAACTTTTGTATTTTAGGTGCATTTTTTGGCGGAGACTTTCATGCTTGGAAAGAACAACGCAGATTTGTGGTGCAATCAATGAAGGATCTTGGTTTAGGAAAAACAAAAATCGAAGACGATATTATGGTAAGAATGCAATTTACAATGCAAAAGACCTAAGATATATTAAAATTATTATAACAAACAATATCGAAATCAGTTTCCTTTGTTCTCAAATTTAATCCTATGTTGAAAGTGATTTGAATGAAGTTGAATCTATATTTTAAAAGATTACATATATTAGAAATAAGAACAGCATTTCAAAATAAAACGTTTATAGTTGTATTAACCCTTTGCGCCTCCTAAAAATAATTAGATGCAAAATTATTCACCTAATGCAAAGATTTGTTTATTGTTATGAAAAATAAATATGCATAATTTTTTAAAGTCGAATTTCTTTGAAAAATGAATCTACATCTCTTAATCGTTATGTAGGCGTGTTTAACAATTAAATTTGAAATAATTAAATAAAACGTCAAATTGATGCACAGTCTTGAATGTTGAGTCACTATAGACATTGGACCGCAAAGGGTTAATGCAGTTTGACTCGTGCATCAAAATATACAATTTTGATGTTTTAATCTTGATTAAGCCGAGCTGTTACTTAAGCACTTAACAGTTTTACCCGTATGCCTAACGTACATCGATTTATTGAGTTTTGATGGATGTAAGCTTAAAAAAGTTTAAAATGAAATCTGCTACGCATATTTCAGTGTATCATATAAGAACATCATTTCTTGAACGGCCAAGCACCACGTGCTCGTGCGAGTTAAATAATATTTTTGTTCATTTGAATCGTTTCACTGAATGAGTCACTTTAGTATTGCAAAATGATCCAAAAAACTTTGTCTCGCATTTATTGTTTTAAAAAATATCACATTTCCTATTTATTTCATTTCACATAATCACGTACTCAAAATGACATTTTTAAAGGTTTTATTGGCTGTAGTCATTAACTTATTTTTTAAAATCAGAGCTTTTGTAAATGCGAATGCAACGAGTTATTAAAAACTGATTGTTGAGATGCTCGTTCAGATAATAAATTTTTTATTTTTAGTCTACGGATTTTTGTTGACGCCACAAACCTCATTCCCAAATCAATATCACGTTCTGACATGATAATAAATCATGCATAACGATTATAATCCAATATGAAAATTACTTCGAATACATAGATAAGTCATGAATTCAATGGATTTCCATTTGAAACTAAATAAGAAAACATTCCCAAAATAGAAGGTGTCATCTTATTAGATGGTAAAGAAAATAACACAGTTAAGTGGTTAAATCAAAAAGCAAAATTTACTCGAATAAAAATTTTTAGGTTTTTTTTTTTGCGTTTTTATATGAATTGTAATACTAATAAACATCCCCAACAAAAATTGGTTAAAAATTACATAGATCAAAGGATTAATAATAGTATAAATACATTTTTTACTATCTATCTATCTATCTATCTATGAGCAATGGGTTTGAATTAAACATACTAGAAAGATCTGAGCAAGCAATCTTTTATACACATCATGTCTTGATAAATAAATATTACAATTTTTCTTTTTCTTAGCAGGTTATAAGTTACCTTGTAATTATTGATTTCTTACTTTATTGAAAGTATTTTTTATTACTAATTCTATATTGTGACTGCACGTTGTAATAAAATTGGCTTTATCCACTGAACTGACTGTGGGTTCGAAGCTCTGTTCAACTTAAAACCTCTACAACGTGTATATCAAAGGTAAACTTAGAGTAGTAAACTGAGAAAACTAGCCGAAAGGGTAAATTTACCTCTCGTTTAGTTTGAAGTTTACAAAAGCAGTTTCTATCATATAAAAATTATGATTGTCATTTGAATACAGTTCAGCAATAGCAAGTACTTTTCTAAATAATATTGATGTAACAGCAAATCATGATGTTAATCTAATTAAATAAAACTGTAATCAACTCCACAAATAACAATCAACAATAATGAACTGCAGAAAAATAAAGCAGAAAAGCAAAAATAATAAGAAAAATAAATGAAAGTTAAAAATTAATAGCATTCTAAAAAAAAAGAACTCATATGTAAATCCATATACATTCCTTAACTTTCGACATATGAGTGATTTAAATTACCCCGCATTTTCTACCTTGAAAAAATTGTTGTTGTTACAAATGGCACTTGCTACAGACAAGCCCGCTGATGCATCAGAGGATTTAAGCCGAAATAAGCGTATCTTGTTTAAAGTAGCGCCAACTGGGGCCAAGTGGACGACTTTGGCTATATTTTCATCACATTCCCTTGCACAACCCCTTTTTAAAATGGGGCACAGTCACACATCTTTTAAGAAGAACATGCCCTAACCGCGAGTCGAACCTGGGATGTCCAAATCATGAGGAAGACATGATAGCTCTGTACCAAGACGCCGGCTTGAAAAGTTTAATTGGTACTTTTCTGTTGTAATGGCGAGCGAAAAGCGCCAAGGAAAAATTTCGCTAATTTGGCAACTAAAAGCATACTAATCACATACTTGAATATATTTTTATAATTTGGTTAAATATTTTCTTGGTGCTTTTTGGTCGCCGTTAAAACCGAACTGTACCATTTCATTTTGCCGCAACGAAACGGTTTCAGATTTATGGTAATTATAAAAAAATATGTAGCTGTCCTCAAATGTCCAGTTAAGTCTGCTTTTAGATTTGGCGATAATATTTTGATAAATCTAGGTTTAATGCCAAACGTTGTAATTAGAGTACTTCAGCGCCAAATGCTTTTAATAAATGTTTCCAAACAGCAATCTTAATTTACCATAAATATAACGAATTTGTTTACTGCATCTTGTTACTTTTATTTAGTTTTTCTCCGGATTTTGTACACAAACGAAGTAAATTATTTTCACGATTTACATTTTTATTTTCTATTTTATTACTACTCTACATAAATTATGGCAAAGTATCAGTAATCCAACAGATATGAGATCGAATAGTTGCCGGATTAATAAAAGCACTAAATTAGCAGAAGGTCTTTTTAGAAAACTGGAAAACCTATGTTTATTGCACTAATTACTACATGTTCCAAATTATATAGAAAACTGTTGCATGTATATCTAATATATGTTGCAAACAGTAACTCAGAATCCTAATTTTTACATCACCAGGATCACTGACATCTACATTTAATGATTAGTTCTTTCTTTAACGCTTTAAACTTGAACTGGAAAGATCTAAGGTATTGGGATTTATAGCTACAAAGGCTTTTATCCCCGGTTTCCAGATGTTAATATTTAAAAAATCTTGTCAATAAACAAAAAAACACACATGCACAAAAAAAAAAACAAATTGGAGTTTCACTCAGTTAACAGTTAAAAGCAGTTCCACTGGTGCACTTTAGTACATATTCGGGAGTTCCAATGAAGAGCAGATGTAAAAGAAGACGGAGCATTCTCGCAACACAGAGTGGTGAAAAAGGGACGAGTCACAAAACAAGGTCACAACTGGATGTGGTCGAAAAACTTAGTAGATGTTGAATTGCTTCATCACTTGAAGAGAAGTTTGTAGATTAGTCTTGTTAGCAGTTCTTTAACGCTTTCCACACGCCCATTTGAAAAAGTCGAACTATCAGAAAAATCGGAGTTATTGTGTTTATTTTTTCAACAAATGAAGTAAAGATAGCGTAAAGACTAGACAACGGAAAATAAGGCTTTCGCGGTGTCCGCAAGCTCAACATCCATAGCCATTTCGCCGCTTTACAAACACAGCTGACAGCCCAGAATTTTTTTAGGGTTAACTTAATTTAAAATAGTACTTTCTTTTAGCGCTGTCAAACGAAATTTATCGAAATTGGTTGACATCACCAAATGAACACTTTTTATATGAAGAGAGAAGAGCTGGTTTCAAAATCGGCGAGTGAAATTGAAATTAAAATTTTAGTAACACTAAAGTATTAGAAAAAGTCGAATAACTAAATCTTCAAAAAATAAATAAATAGCATTATATAAATTGATGAAACGAATATTATGCTTAACTTGTATTGTTATTAACCACTTCGCATACAATGACGTGTCTGACACGCGCATCGAATGACTGAATTTTTATTTTCAAGTCTGCAACTAAGCAGCAAAACTTAATTAAATACGCAAAAATCAATTCGAAACGCTTTAATATCCCAAATGCTCCATATATAATTAAAAAATATAATTAAAAATAAATGACCAAAATAGGATGTGTTATCTAATGAGAAAGTTAAATAAATTCGTATGTCAAGTGGCTAATAAATTATTAAAATATAAAGTTGTATACTTATTGAAATTCATTGGATGATTAATATATATATCATTCAATGATATTGTGAAGGCATTACAACATCATTTATTGATTCGAATAAATTTTGATAAATAATGCATATATAACTACATTACAACTAATGATTTTTTTGGAGGATTTACGACGATACGGAAAGTTAGTCACTGTCAGTTGTTGTTCTCGTGTTCCAACTTACAACAGAAGGGTGTTGCGGTAGCTTCTGAGGGCATGAACCCCTGAGCACCTAGGGTGCAAAAGTCTGGTTTCTAGCTCAGACACGTCACAAACCCTTTCTACGGGGCGGACTTTATGCGATTCATTCACAGATCGTAATTTAGATCTGGAACAGAGAACGATCACATCTGAAACAGTACCCACAATTGTATTACTCTCGACAAGGAGAACTTTGTGACAACGTCAGATTTAACGAGCTCCATCTACACACTCGGAGAGTCTTCAGTCGGCGAGGTTCGAATTCGCAACCTAAGGAATAAGAGTCGAGCACTCTACCAACCAGGTTGTCTCGACCCTCTGGTTACTGTCTGATTTTAAATTTTTTAAATTATTTTTCAGGATGAGATTAACCATTTTATAGAGGTGTTAAGGAATCAGAAAGGCAAGCCGTTGGATGTAAAGGGACCCCTGTCACCAAGCGTATCCAATAACATCTGCGCTCTGGTGTTTGGAAAAAGATACGAGTACGATCATCCCGAGCGGAAATTCCTGGACCAAAATGTCGAAGACGAATTCGAAAGTTTCAGTCAAATTTCTTGGGACGGATTATTCCCATGGATATGGAAAATCCCTTTCGCGAGGAAGTTTCTAGCCAATGCACAAATCGAAATTGTGGTAAAGAATTACATATCGTTTTTCCAGTAAGTATGATATTTATTTATTATTTCTCCCAAACGCATTCGTAATTTAGTCTTCATTGAATTAATAAGAAATATAAAAAAACAATTTTTTTAAAATCAATTTCTACTTAGGTTAACAGAGGAAAATTTTAATTTAGTTCACTTTTTGTTAAATAATTACAATTAATATAAATATGTATAGAAATATGACAGACTCACAATATTAACCGACAAAATAGGAAGCGAATTTCCTGGCAATTTTCCATTCCTTTTCTATTCATTGTGTTCGAACTCGCAATCCAAGGGATGAGAGTCTAACTCTATACAAACCAGACTATCCCCGCCTGACGATTACAATTACTATAAATAATTGATCAAAAAATTATATTAGCATTGAATTTTTCAACGCCAGTTAAGGATTTTAAAGCCAATTGTGGCAACGCAAAATGCGTGATCTTTCAAGATATTTTGGGATACGTAATGCAGAATAGAAATTTCTAATTTTCTATATACCGTTTTATTTTAATTTAAAATGAATCAGAAAAATCTATTAATTAACGATGCATTTTAAATGCATCAAACATTATGAGAATAAACAGAATCGGCCGAAAACATGTTAAGCCTAACCTCATTGGCATTGGGAAAAATATCCAAATGAATTCGTTACTTATTCGGCGGAAGGGAGATGAGGACTTTTGGAGAGAAAGTTAGTTTTTAATTAATTAATAAAAAACTAATGTATTAATATTTTTTAAAAAAATTGTATTAACATCAAATGCCATCTACTACTATTAAAAAAATTACTTGAACTTGATTGGATGAATAAACAGTATTTTATTAATGATTGAAAATGTAAACAAGATATATATATATTAAGACCAAAGATAAAAATAGAGCAATTTTGTAAGCCTTAATCTTATTGTAAATTAAAAATTTTTAAGAGTAGTAAATTTCGACTACATGGCACCGAACTGGCAATTATATTATTAAAAGGAAAACATTAAAAAATATATAATTAAAAAAATTATTAAAATAATACATATATATTTATATAGAGAGAGCGCCTACGCTGCTACTGCGCTCTAAAAATATAGTGGAACATAGACTAACGCAAACAAAGTAGAACCAAAAGAGAAACCAAAAGAGAAATGAAAATGAGCAAAAACGAAAGGAAGGATAAGCTAAAGTAGAATCCTATATGTAAAAGAAATCCAGCCTGGTGACTTTTTCAAGGGTCACTATCAGGCAGGGATCCAAAAAGAGGGGTATTTTTTTCTGTAAACGGATTTGACTATTGTCTAAAAAATAAAATCCACCATGACCCGAAAAATTCCCAAACTCAAAGTCTAAGAGAAGCATCGAATTTACTGAACCACAGAAAAAGCAAACAAAGAGACACGCAATATAGTAAAATGTGATATCAACATAAACCCTTTTGATCAAAGAACTTACTATTTAAAACCATATACAAGTCGATATATTTTATTCATGTTATCATATGGTTGTAAGTTTACACTTCATGAAACTTTTTCTTGCTTCATTTTTTTTCTTTTACTTAATTGACAGACAAATAATCTCTCCCGACTCTATGTTCCATTTTAAAAATTACGTTTATGTTGGACATCACCTTTGTGACACGCTATATATCACAAAGGAGTTATCCAAGGCACTTGTGTTAATAGAATATCTATTATCGTGACGGCGGTAGTACAGAAGTTAGATTTTTGAGCATCAGCAAATCCCATTTCTTCTCATATGAAGCCCGTTCCATGATTGGAGTAAAGATAAGTCTATTATACAAAATCATCTATTAGGAAGGATCTTAGATATAAAAATGAAAAGTTTTCGTTATGTCTTCTTGATGGGTACTATAAAGATATTGCGTCAACTGCAGTATTGTTGCCACTCTGATGACAAACTGTTCTGTTTAAAGCGTAAATGCATAAACCGTTCCATAATGGTTTATAATTCAGTCATCACAGTGCCATTTTATTTGATCATTCAGATTACTCCAAATGCTGAAGCAGGGTGGGGTATTTTATTTTTTGTGGTTAATCCTGTCACGCAGTATTACTTCATTTACAAGTGAAACAAAAATATGCTTTGTTATTTATACAAAAAGCTTTCATCTACATACTCATGGTAGTGCCTCATGGAGTGAACATCGTGTATATGCACAGAAATATTTACATATTACGAAACCCATACTCATGGAATTCTTTTCACGCAATTTATGTTTTTTGTATTATCCCTAATTAAAATTTTTCTAATGTTGAGCTTTCTTTCTTCGCTTTCTCTTATTTTCTAGAGAACGGAGTCCACAAAGAAAAAGTTGTATAATCGTTAAAATATCCATGTTAAGAATTATGGCGGATATCCATATTTCGATCCCTCCCAGCTAAATTTCCACTTCCCGAAATTTTGTCTTTTAGCAGTGGTAATTTAGCTGGGTCACAGTAACTCAAAAACACTTCAGCTCATTAGTTTTAAAACACTTCACTGAAGCTGTGACGTACGTGTATCAAATAACAATATGAATTAATCCCAATGAATGTTTTGAGCAATTGCATGAACATGCTTTTAATACATGTGGGAGTCTAAATAAATCTTCCAAAAGTTAGACTCTTCAGATAGCAGGGTTTTAGTGGCGTGATGTCTTGTTTTTTTTAATATTTGTTAGTTTCTAAACCAAGATTAATGTTGTGTTGTAACTTATGGCACTTGCCTATGGAAAAGCTCCCCGCTGATACAGCAGCAGATTTAAGCCGAAAGGAGCGCCTCTTGTTTTTACACATCTCACAGATTCACACATCTCACAGATAGCACACAGAAGAAAAACCATGCCCTAACTGGGACTCGAACCCGGGACTTCCAGAACACGAGAAAGACGCGCTACCTCTGCGCCAGAAAGCCGACACCACGATTAAATTAATGAAAACGAAGGATGAAGAGACTTCTTAAAAAAAATAAAAGAATTCATTTAGAGTTAAAGGGGGATATTTACAGGGGGAGTATGTAAGGTAAATATTAAAGAGAATTAAAACATGGAGATATTTAATGATCAGAAAGTTTGATTATTTCCTCTAGGAGGACGTTAGAAGTAGGAAAACATCATGACTGAAAATATATTACAGCGTAGCCTTGCGGGAATCGCTGACGCGTGAAGACAGACGTCTTTCCTTTACGAATGTTAGTGGGCCTCTGCCTCAATATTAATTGGGATAATTTTTCAAAAGCTCTATAGATGGCGTTGTTCTGGAATGTTATACTAATTAAAAGTTATCGTCCTCTGGGAAATGATCTAACCTTTTACAACTCTTGCTTTGAATTACTTCAATCATCGGGTGTTGACAAAACAAAATGAATGCAGATGATGGTTCATTAAAATAGCTCTGTGGGGTATCCTACAAACATACAAGTTTGCTAGGGGTTGTAGCAATGGAATCATCATCAATAAGTGCGTTTTAAATAAGAATGCATTTATCTACAAAATAAAACCGGACAAGTTTTTTTTACAGGAAGAAGATAGATGAACACAAAAAAACTTTCGATCGTTCAAATGCAAGAGATTTTATTGACCGATATTTAGCAGAAATAGAAACTCAAAAAGATAAAAACCCAGGCAGCTCTTTCAGTGGTAAGTGTGTGAATTAAACTCTCTCTTATTACCACGATTAATGCCCTTTCAGCATTTATCGAAAGGAATAAATTTTTTCCTCATTTGATTTAATAAATAATATTACATAGGACGAGTGGGTATCAATAATTAACCTATTGCTATAATTTTGAAACAATAACGACAATGTGAAACGGAAATGAAAATATTGCCAGTCAACTATTTTTTCGACTTAAATACCATTTACACTGAAAAAGAAAACCCCCATTTAGTTTCAAGAATGAAGATTTAAAAGAAATCAAGAAATCAATAGTTTTTTTTTCTCATGACGCTTGCTATAGACAAGCCTGCTTCAATGATTTTAATCCGAGAGAGCTTTTCTTGTATTTCAGTAGCGCCATCTAGGGCCAAGAGAACATGGTACTTACATATTAGACCATCCATCTTTATTACGAAATCTGAAGTCGTCGCCAATGAGTTGCTAAACCGCCAATTATGGCAAAAAACTGCCATTATTTAAAAAATTGCTCAAATCTTAACTGCCGTCCACCATTTTGCCGCCGTTGATCTTTGCCGCCAAATTTAAATCCGTCGCCAATTAGTTATTAAACCGTTGGCGCTTGTTGGCGAAGACGGTGTAATACGTAAGTACCGAGAACATCTTAACTACTCATGCATGACAACCCTTTTTACGGGGCGGACTTCATTCATTCATTTCTTTCACAGGAAGATGCGACACACACATTGCTTGCTTAATCCCTTTTACATCTTTCTTTCACACGCCCCAGAAATAGAACACAAGAGAATAATAACCATACCCAAACGCGGGACGCCCAGATTACAGCGAAGACACGTCACCTCTAAGCCAGGACGAACTAAGTATAAAGAACGTCGTTTAATCGAGTGAGAAAATAGATTTAATCGTCGTTAGATCGGTAATCATTGTGACTTACCCACGGAAATTGATGTTCATATCTTTGAAAAATTACTTTACAAAAATATTCCTCGTATTATCTTTAGTTTCAAAATATTACTTTTTAAGGATATCAGTTTCATTTCTTGCGCATTTTTTAGTAAGATTTTTAAATTTAACTGAATGAACCAAAATCGAATGTTACAATGTTTTTAATGGTATGATGAAATTCAAACTCATTCATCAAAATACCGGGTGTGCAAAAAGTTCCCGTACTCCAAATTAAAAAAATCATTGTCTATGATTTTTTTTCAAGTATATTAAATTTTGCCATACAAGTAATGAAACCATGGACATGCTTGAAGCTTTTTTCGGGAATCGACTTATCTCAAAAAATCTTTGACCACCTGGATCCCCTGATCTGACCATCCCGGACTTTTTTTCTGTGGGGATATTTAAAGGACAAAGTTTATGAAGGTGATCCTCAAACAACAGATGATTTGGAAATCGCAATTACCCAAAGGATACAAGAAATCACTCCCAGCATGTTAAAACGCGTTTCAAAAAACATGCGCAAACGAGTTCAGCTTTGTCTCCAAGAAAGGGATGGACATTCTGAACATTTATTATAAATGTAAGCTCAGTATTTTTTCCTTAGTTACGTTAAAATTGCTTTTTATCATTGGCATAAAAATAATTCTTTTTAAACCTATTGTTTTTGTAAAATAAATTCACAAATCCTCAGTACGGAAACTTTTTGGACACCCTGTACTTATTCTATAACCTGAGCCAATGTTAAAATTAAGAGTAAAAAACGAACTTTCATTGTACATTAAAACCGGAAGAAGATTTTCACATCTGATTTTTATTTTACTATACACGTATATACTTTTTAATTTTCACGAATCTTATTTATTCAGTTAAATTAATGTTTTTCGATTCTATAAAAAAAACTTGAAGTAAAAAAATCATTTTATATTAATAATTTAAATAATTTAAAAAAAAATCAACAATTTGGGCTGACAAGTTAGTCATCAAAGGCGGCTAGTATTCTTAAATATACATTTCCGCAAACTATACCGAGTGTATTTTGATATGTGACTTGATGATTTTTGATATGTGACGAGATGTTGCTTAGCAACGTCATGGATGTCTTCGACGCAGGCAGTGAAACTGTCCGCACTGGCATCCACTGGTTTGTTTACACCATGGCCGCATTTCCCGATGCCCAGAAAAAAGCCCAGCAAGCGATAACGGACGTCTTAGGTACCGAAAGGCAACCCGAGTACATGGACATCAAAAGCCTGCCGTACATTCATGCCATTATCTTGGAACTCATGAGATGGAAGAGTATAGTTCCCCTGGATTTATTGCATTAGTAAGTTTTCAATGAATGGTTTACATTCATTCTTCAAATGGAGTGTTTTTACTAATTGCTATGAATTCCTTGTAAATGGTCAAGAGCTATTAATCTCTTACTCTGTATGCTGAGAAACGAATTAAGTCTACCTGTACCATTTTTAATTTCTCGTATATGCAGTATAAAGTAAATAGTAATCTTCAAAATATTCGATTCTCGTAAAAGCAGTATAGAGAAAGCATAATAATCGTCAAAATATTCGATTCTCGTATTAACAGTATAGAGAAAGTATATAGTAATCGTTGAAATATCCGATTCTCGTATACGCAGTAGAGAGAAAGCATAGTAATCGTCAAAATATTCGATTCTCGGATACGCAGTATAGAGAAAGTATATAGTAATCGTCGAAATATTCGATTCTCGGATACGCAGTATAGAGAAAGTATATAGTAAT
>JAOUZG010008327.1:953863-964567 GCA_026289955.1 Argiope argentata | reverse complement strand
CACACACACACACACACACACACACACACACACACACACACACACACCTTTTATTATCGAAATTTTTTCGTTATTAAAAAAACTAATGGAAATTTGATGAGCATCTATTCCAAAACATTGGGGTACATTTAAATTAGATTTGATTAATCTATCCTTGTTTTATATTTAAAAATTACTCTTAATTGTATAGTAGCTATAGCGTACACACAAGAAGTGTATCTAATATCTACACAATGACAAATAAAAAAAAGTCCAATAATAAAAACAATAAAAAATGATTTTTGTAAAGCATATGTAAAATATTTATGCAATTTATTAAAATTAGAGAAAAGTGTAGCGTCAGCCTTATAAGCTAAATAATATCCTTCGAGCTGAAGGGTCCCTTTTGCTCGAACGGTATATCGCTTGGCTACTGGCTCAAACGTCGCAGGTTCGTACCGCGACCTTCAATAGCTACAAAAGTTTGGATTAGTAAGCTATGATTTTTGTGCAATAATATGCTATATTGTGGGAAAATGTCAAAATTTTGGTTAATTAATATTAAAAATGAAATAGAAATTTAAAAAAGCACCATCTTAGCGAGAACAAAATATCCAAGAAACAATTGCTCCAAAATTCATGAATCTAGATACAACTATCTATATTATAGAGAGTCTTGAATGATTTTTGAATCATAAATATTGTATTATGTATGTGTCAATATGTGGATATTATGCCAATTATAAACTTTATAGCTTACAATATATTGATGGATAGGTTATAATTAGAACTGAAAAGTAGTAAAAAAAGAATAAGGTAATTCTGTTTTTTTAAACATCGTCTGTTTTCAGAAATGCCCATTTTTCTGAATTGTATCGTTTATAAATATAAACCATTGAATTTCGATATTACTGCAATGGATAGTTTCATAAAGGCATTCGATTCACGATTAGATAAAGAATTAAATGTCCAAGGATAGAAATTTTTTTATCATGTCAAAACATGATGTTGTTTTGGGATGAGATTTTTAGCGTCAACAAAAATGCGTGGGCAATGAATTGAAATTTTATTATCTGCACGAGTATCTCAAAAAATCAGTTTTTAATAACGTGCTGCCATTGATTAAAAAAAATAAGTGAATGACTACTGCAAATAAAATATAGAAAAATTTCATTTCAAGCACGCGATTATATGAAATGAAATAAATAATAAATGGGATATTTAAAAAAAAAATGAACGCGAGACAAAGTTTTTTTTTGATCGTTTGCGATGCTAAAGTGACTCGTTCGATGAAACGACTAAAATGAATAAAAAATATAAGTCAACTTGCACGAGCACGTGGTGCTTGACCGTTCAAGAAATGATGTTCTGACACGATACATTGAAATATGCATGGCAGATTTCATTTTAATCTTTTAATTTATTTCTCTCTTCAGTGTAAGATTAGGATCCCAAGACATCGTTATACTGCACGGAGGAGATGCCATAAAAGAAGGATTTAACAAACCCGAATTGTTGGGCAGACCACCAAACTGTGCGTTGGAGAAATTCAGTCCTCAAAGTAAGTTAGAAAGTGAAGTGAAATTCTAAAGCGTTGATTCTTTGAAAAATATATGCTTGGATACTATGTAATCAAATTGGGTTAAAATAATTATTATTCCAGATAGAGAGATGATATTGTCAATGCAAAAATAGAATCAAAGTATAGTTTGGCTAATTAATATAATAGAATATCGATGTAATAATAATTGAATATAGAAGGAGAATAGCCACTCGAAGAGAACAAACTCATTTCATGTTGTTGTTTCTAATGGAACTTGTCATGTACTAAGTTGCTGATGCATCAGCGGATTTAAGTCGAGTGTGTATCTTATTTTAGTAGCGCCAATTAGGGTCAAGAGTACGATTTAACTACTCACGCATCACATTTAATTGCATATTTCTTTTTTGCAGGGGGGTACATTCACACATCATCACACATAGAAAATATGAAGAACAACCATGCCATGATATTAAAAAAAGAAATGAAAAATTAATACTTACTGAAAAAATCTTTTATAATGTTTAAAAGCAGTCCTTGATTTGTCAGATTTTATAAGTTTATTGGCAAAAGGGATGTAATATAGCCAGGGAAACACCACGTCCAGAAAAGTCTGAGAAAAGTGTTCGAATATCTTGTCGATGTTCTTATCCAAAAACTGTTGTTTGGGATCGCTTCCTAAAGACCAAAGGGCAGATGTCGTTGGACATGCTTGGAGACAGGGGTTCTTTCACATCTATTGGTTTCGTTTTATGATTCCTTAAAACGTCCATGAAATGATTTATTTCATCCTAAGAAAGAAATAGACTTTAGAGATCGGATGTGTATAAAAAAAGAATGAAGAACATAACAGATGAACGAAATTAAAACATCCAGTTTTTAATTCTTTGTTGCTGTTGCTTCTAAAGGCGCTTGCCATGGACAATCTGGGTGGTGTAGTCAATGGTTTTAAGGCGAGCGTGTGTCCTTGTTTTAGTAGCACAAACTAGGGTTATGAGTACGTCATAGCTACTAACTCATTGCATTAGCTGGCACAGCCCCTTTTACAGGGGGGCACATTCACACTCCTCACAGATAGAACACAGAAGAAGAAGAACCGTGTCCGAACTAAGATTTTACCCTAGGACGGCTAGAGCACTGTGTAGACGCGCTACCCTTGTAGCATGATGCCGGTTCATTTCATGTTTCTTATTGAAATGAAATTGGATTAAAGTAAACGTTATTCCTTTCTCTCCCCCACCAAAAAGTTTTCAATCATCAAGTGAATTAAAAGGTCGTTGGCTAATTAATCGCTTTGGATGTAAAAAAAAAGCACCCGAAGCGGTCAAATCCATTCCATATCTCTTATTTATCAAGACATAGATCTCAAAAGAAAGAAAGAAAATGGTCCTATTTTATCATCTACAGGAAATTGAAATTGTAGAATATTTATTCCTTGGATAAGGGTTCTTTGAAATAACAGAATCAATACCATATATTGCTGGCGTCCTAGCACAGAGGTAGCGATTCTGTCTCGTGATCTGGGCGTCCTGGGGTCGAGTCCCGGTAAGATCATGGTTGTTATTCTGTGTTCTATATTTGATGAGTGTGAATGTGCCCCCCCCCTGTAGAAAATGGCTATGCAAGCGAATGTGATAAGTGTGTCATTTTCATATGAGCTAGAAGTCGGAATTAAGTCCTCTGGTGCTCAGGGACCCATACCCTCAGAAGCTACTGCACCCCCTCCTTTTCGTTGTAAAGTGGACAGGATATCACCAATCTCGTATATTATTTATAATACTGCAACATTGTAAAAGTAGGATTCTTATGGTGATATTTTTATTTGTGAAAAACCACGACAGCATAATAACAAAAACTTAGTCGGACGTAAATACCAAAATATTGTGAAATTTTAGTTCTTGAGAAGAATTGGTTGGTAAAATATGATTTGTACATATTATTTACATTTTTTGAACAACATAAACAATATGTGCTTATTATCATATTAGAACATGATGTTATTTTCAGAAAGAGAAAGACAAAAATCCGTAGGCGAAAAATAAAAAAAAAGTAGGCAAAAGGTTGAAATTTTATTATCTGCTCGAGCGTCTCAAAAATAAGCTTTTAATAACGCATTGCCATTGCATTTACTGCTATAAAGCTTCGATTAAAAAAATAAGTTAATGACTATAGAAATAAAACCTAGGAAAATGCCATTTTGTGCACGCGATCATATGAAATGAAATAAATAGGAAATACGACATTTTTAAAAATAATTAATGCGAGACAAAGTTTTTTTTGGGATCGTTTTCAGTATTAAAGTGACTCATTCGATGAAACCATTAAAATGAATAAAAATATAATTTAACTCGCACGAGCACGTGGTGCTTGGCCGTTCAAGAAAGAATGTTCTGGCATGATACATTGAAATGGCCATAGCAGATTTCATTTTTATCTTGTACATACAATATATACAATCGTATTTGTTATGTGTCACATATGTTTGGAAATTCAAATTGAAAATAGAATGCCAAGGTGCTTAATTTATTTTATTACTTTGGGATTAAATAATTATGTAAGGAATGGATATAATTATTTGGAGTCTTTGAGAAAAAGACGCATTTCAATAATTTTCGCAGAAAAAAAGTTATTGCAGAAATCATTTTTTTGAAGTCCAGGACTCATATTAATTTTTTGCGTTCAGTTAGTATCTTATGAAGTTTGGTCTTATTTTGTTGCTTTTACTGTGTGGTAAGATTTTTTTTTTGTAATTCTTTTTGAATAAAGTCCAATTGTTTTTTCTGTTTGCAGGATAGTAAAAATCTAAATAGTCTATATGTCAATCATATTAGCTCAGTTATAACATCTCAGTTTAGAGCTAAAGACTTTGGCCGACAAACAATACATTAAAAGTTCTCATTTTCAAATTATCCATGAATTTTTCATCTAAGAGGGTTCGAAAAAATATTTGCACTTTGAAATAATGTTTAATTAGTTAATAACTTTTACTTGAATGAATATAATTAAATGTCTTCATTTGCAGGTGCATTTTTCAGCAGTCATTTTCATCTCTGGAAAGAGCAACGCAGGTTTGTGGTGCAATCCATGAAGGATCTCGGCCTTGGCAAAACGAAAATCGAGGAAGACGTGATGGTAAGGCGAAACGAAATTAGAAATTCGAATTATTTACATTAATGAAATATAAAAGATTTTGCATTTATTAAAATGATCGTTTTTTAATTTTAACGCGTATAACTGTTATTACTGGGGTAAGGTTTAACACTAAAATGTAAATCTAGACTTTCTCGCCAAATATACCTGGTTATCTGACGACCTTATCATTTTAATGAAGCTGTAATTTGGTAATTTGACAGAAATTAAGGCAGGAGGTTATTTATGGAATTTGATAATCCCCAGAAAAAATTTCAATGTGCAGTTAGCATTCTTAACAAAAATAGAGTGTGTTTTATGCGCAGCAAAACATTTTGGAAGGGAATTCCTAAATAGTTAATCATCAAATCTATCGATTAACTTTTTATATGCAAGTTATTTTCTTAAAAGTGAGAACCAATATCTTGATATGCTATAATTGGTGCTGGTATGTCTTGATATATGATGACTGTGAAATGGGACTCAATGACTGTGAAATGGGACTCGATGGAAGAAGACTGTGGATTATATCAGTTTAATGTGTTTCTAATCTTGGGTCATTCATAAACCAAAATACGTTTTAACAATAATTGTCCAGTGTGGTAGGAATGGCTACTAGAGTTTTTATTTACCTAATTCCTAAACGAGACAAAGTTTTTTGGATCGTTTGTAATACTAAAGTGACTCATTCGATGAAACGGTTCAAATGAATAAAAATATAATTTAACTTTGCACGAACGCGTGATGTTTGGCCGTTCAAGAAATTGTGCTCTACTAGCCGCCTTTGGAGACCAGTCGGTTCGCCAGTATTAATGCTCGCTAATATTTTATGTAGCTGTGTCTCATAACAGGTTTTTCATCAAAATATTTTTAAACCAAACAAATTTTGATAATCATATAATTCATTTATAGTATTATTTATTATTATTTTCTTTAGATGGTCTGTTCATTGTGCTACTCATCTTTCTCTTTCTATCCGAGCAATAATTGTCCCGGAATTGATATTTTACTTAAATGGGGGAGGGAAAGGTCTAAAATTATGTTTTTATAGAATAATGAGATTCAAATTTTCATAAATGTAAACACACTAAACAAATAAAGACACAATTGGTTTTCAAGAGATGCGAAAGCTTAAAAACAGCTTGGAAAATGCGGCGCACAAAGGAAATAATGGTGACACACATACACACTTCTTTTCTTTTCTATCATTTTTTTCTTCACTATTTTTCTTTCTACAAATCTTTTTTTCCCCTTTGTTATTCTTTTTTCTTCCTTCCCCAGACTTAATTTTGAGCAGGTATAGATTAAATATTCATACAGGCTAATAATAAAAGCAACTATTTTCTTTCTTTTTTAAACATCCCGTTATCTATGAATGAAAACCAACTGACTTGGCATATTTCTTTCTAAACAAATCATAATTTATTACCTCCTGATATCTCACTCAGTTGGTGTGGGGGAAAGAAATGAAGATATTTGGCGGGAAAGTAAGAAAAGTATCGTTTTAACTATTTTCCACGCAGCTTTTTAATTTTTTCCATCCATAAGAACCATCCTCGTGTCTTAACGAAAATATTTTTTTAAAAAATTTGCCTAATCGGTCAAGCCGTTCTCCAGTTTTGCGCTTAGCAACGCATTTCGAGTTGCATTTTTATTAATATAGATACATTGAAATATGCATAGCAGATTTCATTTTAATCTTTATTTAAATATATAATGAATTTATAAATTTCGTTTCTTTCTTTAGGATGAAATCAATCATTTCATGAACGTCTTAAGAAGTTATAAAGGTCAACCAATAGATGTAAAAGAACCTCTGTCTCCAAGCATGTCCAACAACATCTGCGCTTTGGTGTTCGGAAAACGATTCGAATACGATGATCCCGAACGACAGTTTTTGGACAAGAACATCGACGAGATATTCGAACACTTTTCTCAGACTTCTCTGGATGTGGTGTTTCCCTGGTTATATTACGTTCCTTTTGTCAGTAAATTATTGCAGTCTGATAAATCAAGGATTGCCTTCAAAAATTATAAAAGATTTTTTCAGTAAGTAGGATTGCTCTTTTCAGAACGCTATGAAATTTCATCTGTAACTAAGTTAAACCAATATCTTGTTTTTTCAAATAAAAGTAAGGCCTATTTTCGGAGATACATTTGAATTCCGAATCATGGTCGGATAATGAGAACTCCCTTGAGACGGCAACGATATTTTATACTTCCATAATAGACTAGGAGAGAAGTACCTAATGACCGAACTTAAGAATACAATGTTCCAATGAATAACCAGTTTGGACTATTAGACGTGATGATATACTATCTCCTTTTAGGTGTAGCGGATGCGCTAGGCCCGAACTCCGAATTTTGTGGTTGGTAGTCCAATAACATATCCGTTGGGCCAAAAGTGCACTTCGGTCCGAGGGATGTTATCTTGGCTTATATGTATTGCAATCACCACAGAGTATCTCCCCAGTGAGTTTTGACGAACGATACTTATGTGAAGTGGTGGTGAGGTTAACAATTGTCGTATTTATTGCGCGTCTAGAGCTTTAAGTCGCCGATAGAGGGCGCCACGACAGTTGAATGAAGCTGTGTGCGAAGGTTGCGTTTATCCAAGGTAGGTCACTGGGTTACCATTGTGGGTGATTATAGAATAGCGCTAGGTCCGAACTCCGAATCTTATGATTAGTAGCCGAGTAACATATCCGTGGGGCCAAAAGTGCACTTCAATCCGAGGGATGTTATCTTATATGTATAGCAATCACCACATCCTCACAAATCCCAAGGAGTAGGAATTAAATTCCTTCCTAACTTGTGACGCAACATTAAACCGATGTTACAGAAATATCTACTATTTTAAATTACAAGCTATGTTACCAATTCCTTTTGATTTCATAAAAAAGATTCCCTCCAATTTTGGTGTACATAGAATTTTTCATAAATTATACGATCTCGTGATTTAATAGATCTTCATTTTTCAGACCTCCCAGAGTCGAAATTGTCCGTACTAAAGATAAATATATGCAGAGGGAAGAGAAAAAGATTAAAATGAAATCTGCTATGCATATTTCAATGTATCATGTCAGATCATCAGTTCTTGAGCAGCCAAGCGCCACGTGCTCGTGCGAGTTAAATTGTATTTTTTATTCATTTTAATCGTTTCATCGAATGAGTCCCTTTAGTATGGCAAACGATCATAAAAAAAATTGTCTCGTATTGATTATTTAAATAAAATACCACATTTCCTATCTCATTTCATATAATAACGACGATATATTTTAAATAAAGACTAAAACGAAGTCTGCTATGCATATTTCAATGTATCATGTCAGAAAATCATTTCTTGAACGACAAAGTGCAACGTGCTCGTGCGAGTTAAATTATACTTTTATTTATTTTAATAGTTTTATGTTGCAAACGATCCACAAAACTTTACCTCGCATTTATTGTTTTAAAAAATATCCCATTTCCTGTTTATTTCATTTCATGTTATCATGTGTTCAAAATGACATTTATCTAAATTTCTTAGCTGTCGTCAGTAACTTATTTTTTTAATCAGAGCTTTAGTAAATGGAATGGCATCAAGTTATTAAAAGCTGATTTTTTGAGACGTTCGAGCAGATAATATATATTTTTTTATTTTTCACCTACGGATTTTTGTAGACGCCACAAAACTCATTCCCAAAACAACATTATGTTCTGACATGATAATTACATCCTTATTGAAAATATGCGATAAAATTTTGGGTAGACCACATATACAGTTTTTTTTGGAGGGGAGGGGGTAAAATCATCTTGCTGCTCCATAAGAAACCCTGTCATAAATACTTGAAGTTCAGCTGGTAGAGTCTACGCTTGTCTATATTTAAAACTCTGACATAGTTACAAACTGCCGTTTTAGCATAAATCCTTATTTATTGTTTAGCAGTCAACTTAAGTGACTATTTGGTTCAAAATTAATTAAAAATAGAAAAAAATTATATGGCAAAAAAAGTAGCATCATTGAAAAGATAAGTATTTTGATTTCTAAGGTTATGTGAAAAATATTCCTGTTATAACATTTTCAGAAATTATCGCAGAAAAACGCAATTTTGTTTGATTATAAATAACTATAATCTAGATTAAATTAAAAGTTGCTCATTCTCATCCTATATAATAATAATAAAAATATTCAAATATGGTGTATTATGGAAGTCAAACGGTCTAGTTTGTAGAACATCAGTATATACATTCACCTTTAATATTAATACAGAATTTTGTTTTTGACAAATCCAGATTTTTGTATAAAATGTAAATACTGCAGAATATTTTTCAAATGTATAAATTCGGAATCTTCACAATCTTTATATACCCAGGTAGCATATTCTGTAGCCTAATATTGTACATTATTGTGCGATATTATATAATATTAAACAATATTCCACAATATTAAACAATATTGCGAATATTGATCAACATTGTACAACATTTGTGTGCTCTATATAGACTCTCTATTGTCTTTTCTTAAGAAGTATTAATTTAGCTTAATACTAAATTATGTTCTATATTTCCTTCCATCTTTGTGACACCATTTTCATTCGTATTAAAATTAAAATTTATCTATTATATTTCCAGTAAAGGAAAAAAGCGAAAAATCGTTTGAACATTTGAATTTTTTAGAAACATAAATTAGTCCAAATTTAAATAAAAATATGTAAACAATAAAAAATTCTTTTAAACTAATATTAAGGAATAATAATGTATACTGTACAAAATAACACTAAATTAGTCTAAAGAATTATTATTGAAAATATCTCAAATATATTTGAAGCAAAATTATAAATCACGTTCCATTATTTTTTCAGGAAGGAATTAACCGAACACTTAAAAACTTTTGATCCTTCTCATGTACGAGATTTCATAGATCGATATTTAATAGAAATAGAAACACAGAGAGCAAAAAATCCCGACACTACTTTCAATCGTAAGTATAACATTTTTTTTAAAAAAAATTCTGATTCAATTTGTTATATCAAATTTTAAAAATGGAAAATATTTTATTCGTTTTGTTAAGATATTCAATTATCACATATGTCATTATATAAAATATTATAATACTTAAAACATTTTTTAAAATTAAAATGGGAATGTTGACAGAACCAGACGATTTTTAAAAACTGACAATAACTAATTTTCTACGTATTAACAAATCAAATCAATAGTTGTTTTTGATATAATTTATGATTTATTTATTTTATTTTTAAAATTTTATTTCAGTATTGTTGAAGAACTCGGTTCTTTTGTTTTTGCTGCAGTTTTATGTCCGTAATCGTGTTTTTAAACAACAAAAAATATTGTTAGATGTAATGCAGAAATTGTCTTTTGAAACCAATAGGAAATGCTGCCAAAAAAGTTTTAAAAAGGAAACAAAAGCTTAACGGTAGAATAATTCAAATTCTCGCTATTTTCTAACATGGAATAAATATAAATTTCTTTATTTGAGCATTATTTTCCTCTATTCAAATATTTATTAAATTTAAAAAGACATATATGAAGTAAAAGATGGATAAGCATAAAATTGTTAACAATAAAACGGGACAAGTTTATATTTTAAGATGATAAACAATATGACTTTGAAGATAATTCAGAAAGAAATTACAAAATTTCGGCTAATTTTTAATTGAATGTTTAATCGCCGCAACTTAGAGAAAGTAAGATTCTTAAATAACAAGTGTACATAGTTTAATTAATTAAATTCAGACAAATTATTCAGAAAGAGATGTAAAACATACATATACAGCTACAACTTTAATCGAAAACAAAACAGCTTTATTCTATATTAATTTGCAATATTGGAAAATAAAATGGGAAAAATTCATATATATTTCGTAATATTGATTTTTGATATTATACCAATCTGATTTCTATTTTGTATACTAGTTTTTTTCCAATATTACAATTTCTTATACACCATTTAACATTTTAAAACGAAATTTTGTAGATAACCGAAAATCTAAAAAGATTATATGCAAAAATTGCTTTCTAGTTTCTGATCAAACCATACTTTTTAAGACTAG
>JAOUZG010008327.1:931289-948307 GCA_026289955.1 Argiope argentata | reverse complement strand
CACACACACACACACACACACACACACACACACACACACACACACACGCACACACACACACACACACACACACACACACACACACACACACACACACACACACACACTGAGAAAAATTGGAATAAGTTGTCTTCCAATAAGACAATATACAGAGGGGAATAGAGGAATAAACAAAAGCAAAGTAAAATATGTTCTTATTTCATCATATATATTTTTTTCTACATTCATAAATAAATTAAAGAAGAATTAAGCCTCTGGTTTGGAGCTTTCGGGCTTAAAAAAGTTAAAGATTTGATATTATTTTATTTATAAAAATGCTTTTAATTTTGTAGCAGCAATAACATGAATGTCAAAAGTACACTTAACAACGACTCAACGAGCGCGTTTATATATTCAGTGAAAATAACACTATGAAAATTAAAAAATTTAAAAATAATTATATTAATTTATTGAAGAAAATGATTAAAAATGGAGAAGAAAAACTGATATAATCGAGAAGCATATCTTTGAATTTTTTGGTTTTTGTGTTTTCATATGTTTCAATGTTTTTGAGTAAAAAAATTATTTTCGATTAACTTTTAGTTAAAATGAAAATAAAATTTTAAAGAAATCTTCGTTTAGATTTACCATTTAAGCAATTATGTCTACGTAACGTAATGGAAATGACATGAAAAAAGAGAAATAAAAAATGAGTTTATCATTCGCTGGTTATTTTTAAAAATTATCACCTGCTTTCAGAAATGCTTATTTTTCTAAGCCGTATCAGATTCAAATTGTTGCATTTTGGTATCAGTTGAAAGGATTAGATATCTTCAAGGTCTTTGATACACACATATTGTACGTAGAGATAAAGGGTCGGATTTCCAAGGACATAAATTTCTTTATTTTAATTTTATATTCAGGCACGTGCAAGGCAAATTCAATTTCAAAAGTTTGAAATACTCATGATGTTTAGATCAACTGATCCGGTTTTTCACTATTCAAGAATTCAAATTAATTGTTTCGTTTTGCACTGGTTTTTTTTCATTTATGGAAAACAAAAAATATTAACTAGATTGAAAATTTTAATTTTTTTGAATAATTCTTTTTCATAAATGTAGTTAAGTATAGTTAATAGTAGATATAAGAATAAGAATAATAAAAATTAAAAAGTTATTAGTATAAAATTGTATATTTTTTCTTTGTTTATGTAATATTTCATAAACAAAAACGCAGTAAATCAACTTGCTGAAATTTGGTGGTGGATTTTATCAGCAGAATTGTATATATGTGTTACATTTCGACTCAACTACAACAATTAGTTGGATATTCATTCTCTCATGCATTTGGCTATGTGTATGTAGTAATTTATGAACAAAAAGAGTTAAATTTAATAATTTGAATAGTTGAGCTTCATACCATTGTATATCCAAGTGAAATAGTTATTTAATCAAGGATTTTCATCGCATAAGACAAAACTAAGTACGAAATGCTCCATCACTGGTAGTTTATTCCCCCTATTTCCATTAAAACAATTACGGGATTTTCAATTTAATGCTATGAACTGCTATCTGAATTCAAATAATCAATTAATTTTTCGAAGAAGTTGAACTATTAATTTAGAAAAACTGGTCCACCATCCGAATATTAAAACTTTCATCTCCATAAATTTACTCTCATGTCCATAAATTAAGATAATCTAGAGTCATCCAGAAATTGTACTGTAATATACATATATCACCCATAAAATGACTACACACATCTTCAAAAATCATATGCAAATTGCAGGCCATCAGATGACACCGATAGTACATCACAATGGCAAGAGTGTAAGAGAGTGATGAATAAGTACAGGCAATGAAGTAAAACTGTTCGCAAACTCTTTATAAGCCTTTCAGTGTAATAACCGCATAGTTATGACACAAAGGACGCATATGGAGGATTTTTTTTATGGAGTAGAATTATTGACCGCCTGGAATGTGGGCGTACCCAGCTGGAAGTATCCGATTAACTAGGAATCACCCAGACTTTCATCACCAGGCTTCAACACGATTCAATGCCCAGAAATTTTAGTCAAATCCAATCGTTTTATCATAAAGTATTTTCATCCATGCAATGTATTTATTAAAATTTAATTGAAAGTTTGCTAATTTCATAAGACAAAACTTTTGAAATGACGAGGAATGGGGGCACAGATATATTATTTTAATACTTTTTTTATTAATTAGAAAAAGAAACAAGAAGGCCGGCTTGCTGGCACAGGGGTAGCGCGTCTGCCTCGTGTTCAGGAGGTCCCGGGTTCGAGTCCTGGTTCGGGCATGGTTGTTATTCTGTGTACTATCTGTGAGATGTGTGAATGTGCCCCCCTGTAAAAAGGGTTGTGCAAGCGAATGAGATGAGTGTGTAGCAAAAGTCGTACTCTTGGCCCTAGTTGGCGCTACTTGAAACAAGAGACGCTTCACTCGGCTTAAATCTGCTGCTGGGTCCAGCAGCGAGCTTGTCCATAGGCAAGTGCCATTAGAACCAACCAACCAACCAGAAACAAGAAGTCTAAAAACTTTGTGTTCCTATACTGAAAAATGATTGCTAATTACTGACAATAATTAGTCATCATTAATTTCTTATCTTTAGACTTTTTTCTAAAATAGTAATTGCGGGTGATAGATACATTTCATTTACTGATGCAAATTCATCATCATCAATAAGTACTTTTTTTAAAACTAATACAAATGGGGAGTTTTTTTGATAAAATGTCTTGTTGATTTTTCTTTCATTCAAGTTCATATAAGCTCTTTTTAACAGTTTTATTAATTTTTAATTAATAAATAAAAAGTTATTCATTTATTTTTATATAATGTAACTATACAAAAAAAAAGGAAACAAAAACGGTTACTTATATCACGTAGAAAAAAAATGTAAAAACAAATTATCATCCAAAACATCGTAACAATATATATTAGGCTTGAATCGATCATTTTTATTCTATTTTTTAAAATTTACTCTTGATTCTAGCAACGATAATACGTATAAAAAACTGTATTTACTATCGCTGAGCAAGCCTGTGCATAAATCCCTTAACTGAAATAAAGAAAATGATTGTTTCACTTACTAGATTGTCGTAAAATATATTGTTACAAGCGGGCGAAAAGTGCGCCGCAGGTGGAAATGTTGGCGGCGCTTCACAAGGTGCTTCGCGCCAGCCGAGTTGACTTGGCGCGAGGAATATTCTGGTAACCCCGAGACATTTCTGGCTGCGCCGCGTTTCTCCTCGTGACACGGGCCCGGCTATATAAGGGAAGGAGTCAGTGAGTGAATTCGTTGAGTGTTACTCTCTCAAGGAGAAGCGTTTCGGTTTACTAACGGATTCTCGCTTGTTATTAGTGAGCTGTGTTTGCGTTTGCTGTTAACGCTGTGTTATTGAGCTCGATGTGAATTACTGTTGCTGTGCTATACTATAACTGTTTTGCAAACTGTGTTTATTGTGCGTAAAACTTGCATTTACGCTGTAAGTGACTGATTATTGCTGGATTGTGTTTTCTGAAGTTTTACTTTTTCAAGTCATCCTGTATATACCTGTAAATAGCTATAAATAAATTTGTTTGTGCTGTCCTCAAATAAAGTCCATTCAATCCGAACCCGCTACGCTGAAAACGTAACAATATCTAAAATTCTTTTTAAAAATTTATTTGAAAGATAAAAATAATCATAGGAAAATAAATTTGATTTCATAAAGATAATATTTTGAAATTTGCTATGGTATAGAAATGTTTTAATACTATAATATGTTAAAAAATTTTAAAGAAAAAATTTCAATATTTTATTTTTAATTAAAATTTTGAAAAGCCTTTCCTGAGAGAACACTTTATATACGAAACGTCACAACTTGCTGGATTTGGTAGTTGAAGATCCAACAATATGTCTTGAAAAGAGTTTTCAAGGATTTTTTTTCCGTCAAACATTTCGCCATTTGAATTAAAATTGGATTGCAAGCTTTACCATGTTAAAATTATTTGATGTCATAAAGGTAATGTAAATAAAATTATAAGGATATATATTTCTGTATTGAAAATAAAGAAATGAAATTTAAAATTTTAATAGAAAAATTGTTATGTAATCAAAGCTTATATATGCTTTATAAATTATTTAAGATTGTTTTGAACCAGGAAAAATGTCTGGTTTTTTTCCCCAAGGAAAGAAAGTTAACCTTTTAAAAATTTCTGGTTTTTTTCCCAAGGAAAGAAAGTTTACCTTTTTAAAAATCTTTGTTTCCAGAATTCGCTCTAATATAAGAATAAAAATATAATTAAATTTCGCAGTTTTTTTTTTAATTTTATATCCTAAAAACTATAATTTTTTTGTTTCAATTCTAAATTTTTTTCCAGTATTCATTTCAAATTTTTTAAATTTCTAATCTTATTTCTCTTTAAAATGTCATGGTTTTTATAACCTTTCTGAAAATCATCATCAGGTGTTGCCAAATATAATAAAAACTTAAATATATGAACAGATTTACTGATAATGAATACCAGAAATTATAAAAAAATGTCATCGTAAACATATGAGTGTACAAGATTTGTGTAAAACTAACACACAGGAAAACAAGAGGGAAATCGAAAACGAGGTTACTTTTTCAAAGGTCCGATAGGTCGTTAAAGGAAAATCACAGTAAAAATCAAGAAAATTTCATATGAAACAATGTGATGCAGCATTAGCTACTTTTCAACGTAATTACCATTTTGTTTCATACATTTGGCATATGTATGAAGCGTGGTACCAATTTTATGATACTTTCATCATAGAAAGCAGTCGCCTGTGTTTTTAGCCATTTCTGTATCTTAGTCTGCAACTCGTTGTCTATGGCGAATGTTTGTCTTCCTCTTCAGCGTTTCATACGGGCAAAATATGAAAATCTGAGGGAGCCAAGTCAGGATTTTATGGTGGCTGATCAAAAACTTCCCATCCGAAACGCTCTTGGAGGACCGTTGTTGCAAATGCATACATTGTTATGAAGCCTCACATTGTCATGAAGAAGAAAAGTACCTGACGACAACATTCATCTTCTCATGTTCTGAATTGCCTTTGGAAGTCGTTGAATAATCTTGCTGTACGAAGCTGCATTGATGGTTGTGTCACGTGGCATGAATTACAGAAAGAGAACACTTTCTGGTGGAGAAGGCATACTTGAACTTCACTGGTTTACGGCTTGTAAATATGAATGCATCCACTGCTTGGATTGCTTTTTCGTTTCTTCAGTTTCATAATGGACCTGCCTTTCTTCCTTGGCCTCTTGTATCATGGACATCTGTGTGTCCAGCATCCAAGTGCCTGCACCATTTACACTTTTTGCTGTTACTCATGAACGTTTCTCCGTACATTTTACTCATTCGTCTGGGAATTTCACCTGCATTGCTTCCTTCAGCACGTAGAAATCGAATGACTGAACGCAACTCACATTCCATTTTTCGAAGCATGTTTATGTGCTCCCTATGTACTCAGAAATGACAACCATGAATTGGATCGTTCCCCTGCTCAACTACAGACACAGTTCAAGACTTCTGTGCATTGACCTAGCGTAATTTCTTCAAAGCTTTCCTTTAGAAACCCATCAGACTTTGAAAAAAATAACCCTCCTACAATTTGACATTTATACAAACTTAAAAAATGTCGAATTATATAAACAAACACAAATATATTTTGAAATTCTTGCTTCAATTAGATCTTTAATTTAAAAAATTCCTTACTTTTGTTCCTCAATCTTGAAACTAGTTTAGTATTCAACATTTTTGTATTGTCAAGGGCAGCATTGTTTTGGCGAACATTACAAACTGTAAAAAAAGTGATAACAAAACGTTTAGTCACTAGGACATAGTAGACGCGATAACTTAAGGATATTCTTGATATATTTAATCGTACAATAGGAAAACAGATAAAATTCCCGATAAATTTTGAATAACACTTTTCTCTCCAATATTCTCACTGGTAATTTAGCTCCCCAAAAGATGCATTACATATAAACTTAGAGAAACTTCCAATTTAATAAGAAATCACTATGGAGTATTTATATAAAACCGTAATTCCGAAAATGGGAAAGGAGATTGAAAATATAACTCCAAAACTTGCAATTTATCGTTATGAAATTCTGTTAGGAGTATTTGGATTCTTTTTGGCTTACGCGATTATGGCGTTAATAAAAAAGGCAAGAAGTAATTACCCTCCTGGACCGATGGGATTGCCGATTGTAGGATATTTGCCTTTTGTATCTAAAAATCTGCATTTGGATTTTACTGAATTAGGGAAGAAATATGGTGATGTATTCAGGTAAGTAGAAAAATTCTATGGTTAGTAAAATATAGTTGATTCAACTAAATGTAATATGGAGCAACTGGAAATATTATTCCATTTGACAGATTATAGGTTCATTTTGTATCAAAAATTGGATTGGCATTTTTGTATTAAAATTTGCAACTATTTCACTGTAAAATTCTAAAGAGTAACACATAAAAGAGTAACACATAGAGAGTTAAAGTTTGTAACCTAATAATTGGTTTTGGAACAGTTTTGTAATAGAATATTATCTACAAAGTTACAAAAGAAAATTATTGCTAAAAAAGCATATTTTTGAATTCTTTAAGAGTCTTTAACAACCCAAAGTCCTTTATCAGTATTTATTAGCTTCTTATATGTAGTATAAATAAAGTATTGTAAACCTGAAAAAAATTCGAACCCGAGATTTTGAGAAATCTCCAGGTTTAAAAACCCTCCGAGTTCAAAAAATAAATTTTTGGAAGATATTTGTCTCTCTGTTTGTGACAAAGATAATTAAAAATGTTTTGAGCCAGACGTATGAAATTTGGTATGCGGTATTTATAAAAAAATTGTAGATTCCTATCAAATTTTGCCGAAAATCTGCTCAGAGAGTGTCTGTCTATCCGGCTGTTCGAAAATAATTCAACACGATAATTACAAAACAACGAGAGTTGGATGAATATATAATTTAGCACTCAGATTTAAAATCCAAAATATAGGTCCCTACCAAATTTTAAGCTAAATCCAACAACAGGTCGACTGTCTGTCGGTCTGTTCTTTAAGAAGCATGTAATCTTCAGGTTTAAAACCCCTCCGAGTTCAAAAAATAAATTTTTGGACGATATTTGTCTGTCTGTTTGTGACAAAGATAACTAAACATGTTTTGAGCTAGACGCATGGAATTTGGTATGCGGCATTTATACAAAATTTATAGATTCCTATCACATTTAACACAAAATCTGCTCAGAGGGTGTCTGTCCATTCGGCTGTTCTAGAATAATTCAACAAGATAATTATAAAACAACGAGAGTTAGATGAATATATATTTTGCTCAGATTTAAAATCCAAAATGTAGGTCCCTATCAAATTTCCAATAACAGGTTTGATTGTCAGTCACTCTGTTCTTTAAGAAGTCTGTAAATACATAATTCGAAAACACAATAACTTAAATATATCAAATTTGGTATGGGAGTCTTTGATTAAGTGTATAGTTTGACTTAAATTTTTGTTTCAATTTGTTAAAAAATGCGTCTAAAACACGCGTTTTACATATATCGTATACTTAGATGTGATTAATAATACATAGTATATTAATCCCTAGCATATGATTAATAGCATACGATTTTCATGTACTATTAATCACATTCCAGGGATAAGTCGCCAAAAAAAAACTCGCCAAGAATGGCACGATGAATTTAGTAAAAAAATTACGCCAAATATGCCAGTGATACATTTACGCCGGAAGTAATATTTAGTAGCTATAGTATGTCAATTGCATGGCAATTTCTGTGATAACACCTTTATTACTGAGTAAGCAAGAAAGTATTGGGAAAATCATTCTTACTTATTTTTCTCGGTTAAGTATAACATAAATATCTATCCAACCTCATCAAAATTTTACTTAAAATCACGCAGTTCGAATCATGAATTTAATTTATGTATTTTAAACTATAGAAATTGAGTAAAGATTTTTTTCAATGAACATTTGAACATTATTTAGTTAGAATATGTTTACCTTCTTTTAAAGTTATAGTGTAGCCCGTGAAATAGGATAAACTTTGGTGCCTCGCCATATTTATATATGTTGAGTTATTCTTAATAGTTTATTTGTTCAAGATAGTAATGCTTAGTTAGTTAAAAATAAAATTAAATTAACACTTTGCCTTGAAGCAGTCCACATCTGTTATGATAGTTTTTATTGAACTGAATTTATCTGCAACAATATTTTAAATTTTTCAAATATTCAAGAATATAGAAGTTGAGGAATTTAATTTTTTGTCTAATATTATTAAATTTTTGAGGAATGAAGCTCATTATATACGAAAATGACAAATATTCAGTTTTACCTTCTCGTACAAGAAGTAATAAAAAATATCGTTAAGCAATTCAAACTCAAGAATTTGATCAATTTTTATGTTTCACATCTGCCTGAGATCTAAAATTTATGAAGCCATGCTTCTAAAATGCTTCTTATCATGCTTTGTGAGCAAGCATGATAATTCAAAAAGTTGATTGTAAAATTGAGTTGTTAATATCAAATTCCGCATAAAGACACCAAATTTGTCGATTTTTATCAAATTATTTGAACCACACCAAATTTATTAATTTTTATCAAGTTATATGAACAACGCCAAATTTGTTGATTTTTATCAAATTATATGAACATCACCAAATTTGTTGATTTTTATCAACTTTTAAATAAAGTCAATAAATGATTTTTTCTGAGGATATCCTTTTGACCGGTTGTCCGAGCCCAAGTGAATACGTTTACTAGAAAATGTAAAGAGCTAGATAAGAAAAATTTGGTTCATAAGTCGAGTATTTAACTTTGATACGGATCTTCAAGTGTAGATTCGTATCAAAGTTAAAGCCAAATCAGTCTAGAATTTGATTGTCTGTAAATCTACAAAACTATTTAAACGCTGTAATTCAAAAATGTAACAACTGAGATAAATGAAATTTAATCTACAGTTTTAGCCTTTAATGGATAAATTCTTGTCAAATTTTGAACCAAATCTGATCACGGATTGGCCGATTATTGATTTTTATTTTCACATGCATACAAATATATTTACAAATAATTGTAACTATTTAAAGAAATGAAGTTTAATATGTGATCTTGGGGTTTTAATTGTAATCCCAAATAAAATTTTGATTTTAATCAATTCGTAAAGATGTCAAAAATATTTTTTGAATTTTTTGGTATACATTAATAGCAAATCAGCAATTAGTCGCCAAAGAAAGTAGATTAAATTCAGAAGAAACACTAAATTAATGGTAAAAGCCAATATTTCATAGCTATAACCCGTTAGTGCAATGAAGTTAATACACAAATATCAGTTTTCTATATCATATAAGGAACTCCTATATCTGAAAGTAAAATCTGTGCTCTCATGGTTTCAAGGTCTTATTGAAGGTCTACGATTTTGCGCGAGAGAGGGTACCTGTATTACAAACTTGGTTTTACTTACTTGGGTATTAAATTTTGATTTTTTTCTAAATGAGAATCAAAGAATTTTTTAATGAAATCTAATCGAATTTAATTGAATATTTTCGATATTTTTGGAGCATATTATTATACAAACCCTTATTTTAAACTACTTAAAAATTTTTTTTAAAAAAGTAATTCATTAAAGATAGAAACATTTGGAAACAAACTATGAAAAATGATTTCAGAAATTTTAAAATTTTGTTATAATTAGACTCGGCTTCAGTAACAATTCATGACAACTTATATTCATTTTTTAAATACATCTTCCCACAAAATTCTTCCTTTGAACTTTAAATAGAATTATAGTCACTGCATTTTTTTGTAATACTGATATTAGATTTAAAAGAATGGTAAAGCAATGTTTTTAACCCTTTATCTACTGACGGTACTTATAAGCACCCTTTAAATCTGGATTATATTTTCGTAATATGACTATTTTTGCCGATGGTATTCTAAAAAACACGGATAATGCAACCCAAATAGCAAAAAGTTAATATAATCTAAAAGTAGGAAGAAAAAATATTTAATTAATAATTAAATTAAGATATTTCTATTAAAAAAATTTTCTCTTTGGTTTTCTGGGTTCTCTGTAAGGAAACTTAACTAGTGTTGCAAAAATGAAGTTGGGAAAATGGTTGCAACATAATTCGGTAGATTGAGGGTTAAGTTTTGAATGGAATTTCAAAAACATATCTTTATTAACTTACTTATAAATAATGTAGCATGATTATACTAAAAAGCATATGTTGCAATTTAATAAATTATAATAGACATGGGTATTTCGAAAATTTTATAAGTTCCAAATTATCATTAGAATTTTTCGAAAACAATCGTAAACATAATTAAGAATATAATGTATATTAATCTTCATTATGAGTTTAAAAGTAGAAATTTAAAAACACAAGGTTAAACTATGTTAGAATATTGAATTAATTTAGACTTACCGAAACCCAATATTTTCAGGTAAAAAATCAGACAAATTAAAAAAATCACAAATACTGTATTCAATTTAGTATAAGAAAAGAATAATAAATTTATTCTATAAGAACGTTGCCATATTCAAAAACCGCATGCCAGAAATAAACATCGACATTATTTTGCAGACGACTTTTTTGAAATTGATATTTCCACAATTTTTTTAACTAAAAAATAAACATTTGCTTCAGTAAACAATAAAAAATAAAATAACAAGAACTAAACATTAAAAAATAAAACTTCAAAATAATATCGTTAAAAAAATAAATTGAAGTATACTTACTTATAGCCATTGGAAACATTAACGACAATTTTTGAATTTTAAATTCGCTAATTCTAAAATAACACTTTTTTTCCGACTGAGGATCAGTAAACCATCAAATAATTGCATCATTTTGTCGTATTCATTACAATGAATTATTGTAAATTACAATGCATTAAAATGAACTTGAAAGATATAAGGTATTGGGAGTTATAGCTACAATGGCTTTTATCCCCGGTTTCCAGATGTTAATATTTAAAAATTCTTCTCAATAAAAAAAACACATGCACAAAAAAACAAATTGGAGTTTCACTCAGTTAACAGTTAAAAGCAGTTCCACTGGTGCACAAAATGCATTACAATGAATATTTTTTTGTCGTATTCATTCATTGTAATGAATTCCTTTTAATCTCAATCTTAATTTTAAATTTCAAATCTGGGACAAAATTATGTCCCAAATTATTATTTTATTTATTTAATTATAATTTTTTTTATCATGCAAGAATATGATGTAATTTTGATTAGGAGGTTTTATTGTCTTCGAAATTTATCAGAAAAATTATTTTACCTGCTTTTACTAGTATTGTATTATTATTATGTATGCTTCTTCGACAACAGATGCGTTTTTAAAAGGTTGATGCAGAACTATGACATCATAATTGATAATTCATTTCAAAATCGGTCGAGCTCCAAAACTTCGTTGGCCGGTTAGAAAAATTGAAATTAATTCTTTTTGTATCAGAAAAAATATACATGCGCATGTAAGTATAGAGATAGAGGGATAGATCCCGATAGAAAAGTCTTGTGATTGTTTCAAACCGGTTTAAATTTATTAACGACTTAAATTAATTAAGATAAATAATGATTTAAAAACAATTTTATCACATGATTACTTGAAATTTACGATCGAAGATTGCACTTTTTTATTTATATTTATTTATTATTGTACTGCCTTTTCATTTTACTGTTTTTTTTTCGTGCAGTATGAAGTTAGGATCGCAAAATATTGTTGTACTTCATGGGTCTGAAGTAATAAGAGAAGCTTTCAACAAAACTGAATTCCTTGGGAGACCTCCATCCAGTTCATTGGAACGTGTAAATCCGTACAGTAAGTCTCATCTAAAAAAATTGAAATAGTGCTAAAAAATTGAATTAGTATATTAAGAAAAGCGGTAACTTTAAAATAAATTGTTGATTGATTCTAATTTTCTTGACATCTTACTGTGATAACTCCTTATTAAAAATCTCTCATTATAAACTCACGTTCTTAAATTAAGAATAATACAAGTTCAAAAAAAGTCAGAAGCAAAACAAATGGGTACTTACGTATTGTACCATCTTCGCCAACGGTTTAGTAACTCATAGGCGAGGGATTTAAATTTGGCGATAAAGATCAACGGATTACACTATTGCTAGATTGCAAAAAGTGGTGATTTAGCAAATCATTGGCGACAACTTCAAATTTGGCGATAAAGTTGGATGGTCTAATACGTAAGTACCAAAAAATGTGACTTATTTGTAAAGACTATTTATTAAACAACAGGTAAAGAGAAAAAAAGATGCTATATGTTTGATATCATTAATAAAATTTGCGATTTTTTGCTCCTTGGAGCAAATAACAGAAACCAATATTTCATGGTTGACATGATCGTTAAAAATGGTATTGCTATCAAACGATGCAATACAGTCCGTATAACGCTTATTCATGCTAAATATCAAATTATCGATTGATCTTGAGGAATATTACACTTCTTATCAAACAATGCTCTCCGGAGTTCCGGTAGACATGTAAGAAGTGGTTGGTGGGCTGCAATTTGTCGGCTAAGTATGTCCCACAAATGTTCTATTGGATTCAAGTGCGGTGAGACGGCTGACCAGTCCATACGGGTGATATCTGTGGTGAATCCCAAATCGAGGTGCCAATTGGGCCAAGAAAATTATGGCAACCCCCTAAGGTTGAGGCTTACAGAATTCCTACTAAGAATTAAACTGTTCTTATAGGAATATATTGTTCGTATAGGAATATAGTATTCGTATAAGAATATATTATTTGTATTCGGAAAGAAAGTCGATCTGAAGGAGTTGAATAAAGAATGTGTTTTTTCATACCTTCTGTTTTCAATGATTTGATCTAAATATACACGAAGAAAAACACTTCATTCCTCCGATCGAAGGTATTACTTTACGATGTTTGCACGGTGAGGACAGCCGTTTTCATCTGTAAACACGAATTCTGCGTCCATGTCCTTTGTGTCATAACTATGCGGTTATTGCACTGAGAGGCTTATAAAGCGCTTTCGAATAATTTTACTTCTTTACCTGCATTCCTTAGACATCACTTTCTTACATTCTCGTCATTCTGTCCGTGTCATCTGGTGGCTTCCTGTAATTTGTATAAATTTTTTAAAAAATGTATGTAGTCATTTTACGGGGGATATATGTATGCTAGAGTTTTATTTCCGAGTGACTTAGAATTTTTCTAAATTTATAGACAAGAGTGTATATCCTTTTCAGTATTTTAAAACAAAGTTTTAACTTTTGCATATGCTTGCGCAGAGTATTTTTTTAGTAAATCCTAACACCACTTGTCTATGTGATTTTATTGTTTTTAATTTTTGTTTTTATTTAATTGTTTTATTAGTATCTTTTTATTCTTAGTATTTATTCGTCAATAAATATTATTAATTCTAAATATAGACGGCTCTAAACCACATGTATATTTCGAATGTGAGTGAACGGGAACTTAAGCAAGTTTTATTGTTAACATTTCAAATGTAGTGTTGGTGAGAAATTGATACCATGAGGCACCGCTCGCTTTCCGTTATTGGTTGAGAGGAATATTCGTTCGTTATTTGCTAGTAGCAATTTCTACATTTAAATATATATTATGTATCTTATATATGTGTGATCGTCGTCCATCGTTACAAGTGAGAGAAAAAAATAAGAAAAAGACAAGAAAACATCCCTTCCTCTTGATCTGGGCCTCCCGGGTTCGAGTCCTGGTCAGGGATGGTTGTTTTTCTGTGCTCTACCTGTGAGATGTGAGAATGTGCAGCTCTTATAAATGGGGACTGTGCAAGGGAGTGTAATTAATGTGTGTCATCTTCATATGAGCTAGAAGTCAGACTTCTGCCCTCGGGTGCTCAGGGGTCCATACCCTCAGAAACTACTGTACCGCCCCCTTTCCGTTGTAAAGTGGACACGAAATCATCTTTCCCTGGATAAAATACAAACACCTTTCTACAACTATCTCAACTCATCAATTTATAGTTTTCTTTCCTAGCACAGTTTATTGTTGTATCATAGCTCATTATGTATTTATAAATAATATAATATTGTCAAAAAATGTAATCTTTTCTTTATCTTTACTTATAATAAAGCACAATGTGTGTGTGTGTGTGTGTGTGTGTCTGTTGGCGATGTACAGGCCAGACCGTTTGACCTACAGCTAACAAATTTGGTATATGTATACCTTGGGTGCCAGGAATGTGCACCTCGGAGCCCTTTTTTTGAATTTTTAATTAAAATTTTAATTAATTAAAAAATAAGCCAAATTTTGACGTTTTTCCGCTATAACTTCCGAAAATATTATAGCACAAAATTGATTTTTGCATGAAGTTAAAGCGCAAAAAATTAGCTTTTCAATGATACTAATGTTTTGATATATAAATTAAAATTCTATTTGTAATGAATTTTTAAACATCTAATTTAATTGTATTATTTCAACAATTTATTTCGCATAAAATAAAAATAAAAATTTATCTTCTCGAGGATCTCAAAAAAATCAGCTTTTAATAAAATGTTGCCATCACATTTTCAGAAGTTCAGATTAAAAAAAGTTAATTACTACCAAAAATAAAACAGAGAAATATAATTTTCATCACGTGATTATATGAAATGAAATAAATGGGAAATGTGATATTTTTTAAACAATAAATACAAGAGTACATTTTTCTTGATCGTTTGCAATATCAAAATTTTTAATTCAATTAAAGAATTAAAATAATTAAAAATACAAAGTAAAAATATATTACAAAAGTGCGACAGTTAAAACTGAAAAAGAATTTTTAGAAAAGCACCAAACGATAATCTTCTGAGAGCGAGATTAATTATTTAAAAGCAAGAAATCTTAAACGAACTTTGAAATTGGCATCATTTCAAATAAACGACGCACAAAAAGTAATTGATAATCAGTAGTAGTAAAATATTTTTGCATTCTTTTTTAAAAATTTTTTAAACAATAATACATGTTTTGAATTGTTACTTATGTGAAGAAGATATTTTGTGGAAATCAAAGAATTAGTCTTCATGATTGTAATTTATGTCCGCATTTTAATGAATCATGCGAAATAAAAACGCAACTGCTTTCATATATGTAATATTAAAGCTATACTGGTAAATGTAATATTAAAGCTATACTGGTAAAAGCAGGTCAGCTATTTGAAAATGCATCTTCTTTCAAACAAGCATACGTAATAATTAATAATGTAAAATTTGTAAAAGCACTTAAAACTATTTTTACCCACATATTTTGGAGACACCAAAACTTTCTAACCAAAACAATATCATGTTCCCAAATCAGAAAAAATAAATCAACTATCATTCCAAAGTAAACATATAAAAATGTCATTTTCGGCACGTGTCTGTATAAAATGAAACAAATAAGAAACATGATATTTTTGAAAATAAATGGATGGCAACGTTTTCTATGATATTTTACTATTCATATATTACTAATCCAATTAAACAGTTTTATTTAAGGCAAATATGGCTTAACATCTACAAGGCATCTTCTGTAATCGGAGCCCAGCATCTAATTTCTTAATTTTTGGGGGAGAGACATAAATCTCTTAGCAATTGGTCTAAGTGAAATATATAATTAGTAGAATGAGGGAAAAATGCTGATGAATTAAATTTTTACATACATCGTCTGCTCTGTGAACCATATTTAACAAAATATTCTTGAGACAATAAGTCCTTAAAATAAAAAAGTGGTACTCCAATGAACTAAATCAATCATTCAATTTCATTATAACTATTCGATAAAAACTGGCGATTTTAAATCAATTTATCAAGATATCAAAGATGCCAATCAGAGTTACTCTAGAATAATTGGCCTAGAGTATGAAAATGATGATTGTTCTAAACTTGCCATATTCAGAACTGAATAAATCAGCCAGATTTGAAGAAAATAGAAAAGCTTATTTATTTATTTAGAAGTTGAAATATTAAGAATATTTTACAAATATGAATCTATAAGGCCAAAGGAATTTAAACCATAATTTTTTATATATGTTTATAAACCTAAAAAATGTTATTATTGAGAGTATTTATATACATCTGAAAATAAAATTAAAAACTGAAGGTTTCAATTAACCTGTGAAATGTTTGCTGAATAATTCCTTGAGATCTTATAAATTATAAAAAAAATTATAATGTTTCAATTTCTGTATTGAACATAAAACGTCGTCGGACTACTCTATTTTCAGTTCTTAGTTTTATTTAAAGGCGTGCTTGAATTGAGTAAAAATTTCTTTATATTAAGTGCACTTCCATCATTTCTACTGTAATTTAAAACTGAATTTTACGTGCACTGATAGAAAATCAAAGAGAAATGTGGAGTTCAAAGATAGGACTGCTTAAGGCCTACATAATAGTATAAGTGAATTACATGATTATCGAAATTTGAAGCTTAAAAATATTTTGCTGAAAAACTTATTACGAGACCAAGTTATATATAAAAAGAATTGATTTAACCCTTTAGTCGGCCTTAATATTGGCGAACCGACTGGTCGCCAAAGGCGGCTAGTATACTTATAAAATAAAATAAAATCTAAATAAACTATTTCCGACTTGGAGATAAGAAGTACAAAAGAGAAAGAGAAAAAAAATTTAGAGATGAGATATAATTTTGTGAAAGGGTATCTGTTCTTTGATAAAATACAGAATGAATATCATTTTGTTAAAGTCTTATCTTTTTAGTTCAAGGTTTCGCCGCACAATACATTACATATAGAATTATTTGCCTATCTAGGCATCCATTTCTAGTCGAGTCCTGTTTTTAATGGTTTTTCTTCAATAATCCAGATCATTGATCATTTCTTTCTGGAGTTTTCCAATCTTTACTATTTCCTTCGACTTTTTTTATTGTATTTAACTGAATAAAAATTTCGAAAAATATACGAGACGCTTAGGGCTTGGTCATCAAATTATCTCCTAATTCTGCACCAAATTATGATATCTATCTATCTATCTATCTATCTATCTATCTATCTATCTATCTAT
>JAOUZG010008327.1:921038-931279 GCA_026289955.1 Argiope argentata | reverse complement strand
TCTATCTATCTATCTATCTATCTATCTATCTATCTATCTATCTATCTTATTTATCTTATTTATCTTATTTATCTTATTTATCTTATCTATCTAATCATATAATATGTGTGTGCGGGTCAGGACAAATCAGTTAGAAGATGAATTTATGTAAATGCAAATTTAGCATTCTCTTATAATTTTTTATTGCATGTTGAAAGTTAAAATTCTTTAACAGTATTAATACACACAAAAAAACTAAAACACAGGAAAGTTAATTAAAAATTAGTGATTTCTTAAATAAAGTTTCAAAATTAAAATCTGAGTTACAACTAGTTAGACATATAGATATTATTTTCGAGAGATGCTGTTGTTTCTAATGACACTTAGCATGGACATATATTTTAAGCCGAGGGTGCGTCTCTTGTTTAAAGTAGCGCCAACTAGGTCCAAGAGTACGAATAACATTCGCTTGCACAGTCCCTTTTTACAGGGGGCTCATTCGAACTCGAGATTTTAACAAATAACGCCCATGCATTAGACCTCCATGAGTTCGAAAAACACATATTTGGAAATGTCCTTTTTTATGTAATAAAGACAACTCAAAAAACACTTTGAGCTTGACCGTTGAAATTCGGATATTGCGTTCACACCAAATTTGAAGATTTCTGAAAAATTTTGACTGAAATCTGAGCAGAGAAAATCCGCCTGTCTGGCTGTTCTAATCTAAACGCGATAATTATAAAATGAAGAGGGTTAGAGTCAGAGGCGGATTTCCAAACAGGCGCATGAGGCGCGCGCTTCGGGCCTCATAAATTATGTGGCCTTGAAATTTAGTTCTAAAATAATAATAGTTTAAATTTTGAAAAAGAGGATATTTTTTTAATAAAACCTTTCACTTTTACATTCTAGTATTGCCACTCCTGGTTCATCTATCTCAATCAAAGAATCATGCAATATCAGTACCCTTGAAAAACCAACTATTCTGAGAATGAGAGCGTAAAAAGTCAGCCAGGATGGAGTAGACATTTTACATCTTCTATCTTGTATAAAACTAAAGATATAGCATATTATACCCTCCTGCGCACTCGAATGAACGTGTTTGTGAATGAACGTGTTTGTATAATAGGACATAAGACGCCTTTTAGTTAGAGACCTTGGTTAGAAGATCTTTAATCAAGGTGGTTAGTTTCTCCAAAACATCCTGTTGGCGATTTAGCGTTTCTTGTTTAAAAAATATTGACTTTGATTTGTGTTGTGGAAAGGAATTCATTTTTGTGTTTGACCTTTGATCAATGTGAAGATTGGTAAGCATATAAATTTTTAACAAATTTTCGTTTCTATTTTCGTATTTTTGAAATCGTGGCATTATATTTTTGGCGCATTTGAAAGTTAAAAACAGGTCTCATTTACAATACGAATCGTTAGGCATTGTCACTGCTCAAAAAGATAAAATAAACTGCTTATTTTCTCCTCTTAACTGAAGGGGGAAATTTTTCAACTCAGAAAAATCGTCTGAAGTCCAGCTAATATTTTTTATGCAATTAAATTTTTAAATACTTTAGCCATGTTACAGAAAAGAAAGTTTGAATCGAGGGCCTGAAAACGCAAAAGACAAAAAAAAGCATAATGATATAAAAATTTACTCAATAAATGTATAATAACGTTTGGAAAATATGCTAAAATGGAGAATGAAACAGAAAGAGCAGTTGAGAAACTTGATGAAGCATGTGTACCTAAAGGAATCTATGAGCAGATTGAAATTGAATATTTACATGAAAAAAACGTTGTGGAAGCTGAAGTAGAATATGAATTCTAACTAATTAATGAGCAAGTTGAACAAGAATGCGTATTTGAAAAGATAAATGAACTCACTGAAACAAAATGTGCACAAGAAAAATCACTGAACAAGCTGAAGTTGAAAAGGAATTTGAAGAAATTGAAGAGAAATGGAATTGAATGCAAAACTAAAAAGACAGATGAACAAATTAAAACAGAATAAGCTCAAGAAAAAGCCAATGAGCGACCCGAAGCAAAATGCGAATTCGAAGAAATTAATGATCGATCTGAGAATGGAACAGAAGAATCAACATCTTGTAATTTTAAGCAACAAAATAAAATATCAGCTAAATATCTGATAACGTCAATAGTCAGCTAATTCTGATTCAAAGCCAAAATATTTTTATTCCCAAAAGAGAAAAACAGCCCCATTCTATAATAATTGATTTAATGTATAATGGAATTTTAGACATGTATCTCTGAAAAATATTGCACAATTATGGTACAAAATAGCAGCCATTTTTTAAGAACAGCCTTAACACACCCTGAACTTACCATCCTTTGAAATACTGTCAAGTAGAATGAAAAAAATGATTTTAATTTTCAGTTTTATGCACCTAGGTTCTTCCCCCACCCGCTATTTTTTAAAAACAAAAAATCCGATACAGAGTTTAACAGAGTGAAAGATATGTATAAAAGAGTGCATACTGTAAATATGACTGGAGGGGAGATGAGCCTCAAATTGAATGGCGCCTCGGGCCTCTGAAACTACAAATCCGTCACTGGTTAGAGTGTTAAAATAAAGTGCACACATTCAACATTTACAGTGCAGAAACTTATCAAATTTTGCGCCAAATCCATCAAAGAATGACCGTCTGTTGGTCTGTACTTTCAAAGCATGCAAACGCGACAGTTAAAAAACGCATTGACTTAAAAATGCCAAATTTGATACAGGATTTCATGACTACAAGTGCCGTTCTTTTTTGAGTCCAATTTTTGTTCTAATTGGTTGAGAAGAACGTGTCTAAAAACAAATTCGGTTGGGCATACTATTAACGTTAAGTCATGGACTAATTACCAAAATACTCGCCAAGGATGATTCGATAAATTCCGCCTAAATACTAAATTCGCGACAAAAGTTTATATTTTGCAACTATTCTATGCCAATGCTCGCGTAAGGCGTCCTCGAGGAACGACACCATTATGAGAGAATGTGCGTGAAAGTTTTGGGGAGACCACTCCCCTGGTTCAGAAATAATTTAATGATTTAATTAATGATTTAATTTCCAGGTCCTTTCTTCGGAAGTGACTTCCATGCTTGGAAAGAGCAAAGGAGATTTGTGGTGCAGTCCATGAAGGACCTGGGTCTGGGAAAGACAAAGATCGAAGACGAAGTGATGGTAAGAGAGAAAACATTCGACTAAATTTTTCACAAAGAAATCAAAATTTAATTATCATATTTAATCTATTAAACTGATAAGTAAGTTTCATAAATCTTATGATATTTCGTTATTGTCGTTGAAACAAATTTTCCCAGAATAATAAAAATCTTGAACAAAAAAAAGTGGAAGAAAAACGTTTAGAAAAATTCGTATTAAAAGCATGAAATAAATTAAGGCGGATTTACGCATAGCCGATTACAAGAGTCACACAGAATTAAGTCACACAGAAGGAAGATTGCACATCAGCTCATAGATTGGATAATAGCGAGTTGTTGTCTCGATGGGAAGGGAGCTTGCTACTATTCAGTTTCTGCGCATGCGTGGTCGTAATTGATGGACTGTAACGGCTGAGTGTAAATTCATCATTATGTTACCAGTGTAAAGTTAACGAAAAGTGAAAAAGAAATTCAATTATAAACGAGTTAAAAGTTAAATATCTATCTCTATATATATCTAGTTCACATTTTCAATCGTTAATAAAACATTTTTTATTCATTTACACAAGTTGAAGCATATATTTTTTGATTTTTAGTGGATGCCAATCGATGTAAATACAGATTTCATTTATAAATTTTTTATACTTTAAATAGAGTTTTAGTAATTTATAATGAAAATTAAAATCGAAAGCCATAACGCAATCGGTAAAGTGCAGGGATTTCAGTATTTTTCACGTGAAGGTGAAGAATGCGAGTTCAATTTTTGAGAGAATTAATAATCTTATGATGAATTTTTGAAAAGTTTTGCTTTAAGTATACGTTTTATTCAAATAGTTAGAGTTAGAAGTTGCAGCTTAGTGGTTAGAATGAAGAATTTTTCTCAAAAAATTAAATTGCAGAAATTTCAAGCTTTAAGTTTAATTCCGATTTCTCTTCTTAAAATCTTTGTCATGCATTGTTGGTCATTTCTCCTACCTAACTTTAAGATTGATCTATGTGTCGAGAAGGAGAAAGGAAAATTGCAAGGAAATTCGCTTTCTAATTTTCCGTTTAGTATTGTGATCCTGACATATGTATATACATATTTATATCAATAGTAATTATTTAATAAAAAGTAACTAAAATAAAAAATTTCTTTATTATCCTAAGTAAGAATTGTTTTAATTTTTATTACATATTTCTTAATTACAGAATGGTTAAAACCTGATTTTTGTCATTGAGATATTGTTTAATTCAGAATGTAGACAATTACACATTTTAATTGTTTTATAAAAATTATAAATTATTTTTGGTGAAAAACAACCTTCCTAAATTATATGCAGCTATTTAAAACAGTGTAAAAATGGAAAACCATGCATTCTAGGGTTAGCAAATGAGCTTTAGAGTCAATCTATATTAATGAATAATCTGAAAAATAAGTAATATTGTAATCACACGTATCTCTATCAATCATATGACGATAACAATCCAAATAAAATCAAATAATAATCTTAGTATTTGAACTAATTATTTATTTATTTCTTAGCCAATAAATATGTTAGAACATCATTCTTGCATCAAACAACCTTTCCAAATTCATAAATCGAATTTAAATCTTCCAAAGATTCTATAATTCGGTACGAAAATGACGTGGGATACACAAGCGTCTTAACTGATCTCTGGATCTCTTGTAAAATGGATCAAAATGGTAACCTTCTCAAAATAGAATATGTCACCAGATAAGATTGAGTAGAAAATTAAACTGTCCAGCTTATAAATTTATGCATAGATATAATTTATCTCTCCTTAGTATGCAGTCTGTCAAAATCTGAATAAAGGGTTACTTGACCGCTGATTATTTCGGATGGACATAGATGACTCCTGATTATTTTTAAAGAAACATAGTACAGGATATGAGATGGCAAATTGTTAATATTTGTTCTTAATGTAATAAACTATTGCTTTTCTAAATAAATAATTGTTTCGATTTTTATTACAAACTTACAAGGTTCTTCGTTCGCATGATGCACAACGAAACTCTTAATTAAATTGTAAATTTTCGAATTATTCAACACTAAAGGGTTTCTTAATAAGTAACATTATCCATGTGAAGTGTTCACCTTTTCTTTTTTTGTTTGTACTTAGATTCTGAAAATAAATATTCGAAAAAAGGAAGATTAACCTGATATTTAAAAAATTCAGTTTTCTGTGCAATATTTCCCTATGATAAAAGTAAGGATTTCATTCAATTTTCCCATTAGAAATGAGAAATTAAAAATAAGGTGAGCAGTTTCCTATCTTGAGAAGTGTTTTCATATGGATAAAATCTGAGATAACAGTTACAACAATAATGAATAAATAAACAAACAAAATTAAACAATACCTGATAAAGAAAATGGCCTAAATAGTGTACGAGAAAATGAAGATACTCAAACCAAAAATTTTGTTAATATTAATACATTAAAAGTATAAAAATTATTCTATGAAATATTTAAAAAAAACATTTTGTATTGAGTGAATTATTTACATGAATAAATTACTAATTAATATATTATTATTTGGATAATCATTTTTGCACTGATAATTATAATTTATTTAGGTCACTAAAGCAGTTTGATAATTCCTAAAACACACAGATATGTAATTCATTTACATAATTATGTTGTAAAACTTTTAAATTAGAAAATGTTGGTAGATAACGTTAAAAATTTTTTAGTTGCACATTTTAAGTATTTAGAATATATATAGTGTATCTAAGCATTTCTTAAAATTTTCAAAATTTATTAATCAGTTAGTTAAATCTTAGAAATTTATGTCAATTTATTTTAAATATTACACAAGATTCGGTGTACAAAGATCTGCTTACATTACCCATGAAAAGCATTTGAAGCTGTAGATTTCTCATAAGAGCCAATGAAAACACTTTGCTCACGAGCAATCTTGAAGTAATATTGCTCAGAAGCAAATGAAGAATTAATATTAATCACAATTTGACAAAAAAAATTAAAATATTCATATTTCAATTTGTGCATATAGAAGGTGATTTTTTTTATGACAGCGCATGTCAGTATAAATGCAGTATATTATATATATATATATATATATATATATATATATATATATATATATATATAATATACTGCATTTATACTGACATGCGCTGTCATAAAAAAAATCACCTTCTATATGCACAAATTGAAATATGAATATTTTAATTTTTTTTGTCAAATTGTGATTAATATTAATTCTTCATTTGCTTCTGAGCAATATTACTTCAAGATTGCTCGTGAGCAAAGTGTTTTCATTGGCTCTTATGAGAAATCTACAGCTTCAAATGCTTTTCATGGGTAATGTAAGCAGATCTTTGTACACCGAATCTTGTGTAATATTTAAAATAAATTGACATAAATTTCTAAGATTTAACTAACTGATTAATAAATTTTGAAAATTTTAAGAAATGCTTAGATACACTATATATATTCTAAATACTTAAAATGTGCAACTAAAAAATTTTTAACGTTATCTACCAACATTTTCTAATTTAAAAGTTTTACAACATAATTATGTAAATGAATTACATATCTGTGTGTTTTAGGAATTATCAAACTGCTTTAGTGACCTAAATAAATTATAATTATCAGTGCAAAAATGATTATCCAAATAATAATATATTAATTAGTAATTTATTCATGTAAATAATTCACTCAATACAAAATGTTTTTTTTAAATATTTCATAGAATAATTTTTATACTTTTAATGTATTAATATTAACAAAATTTTTGGTTTGAGTATCTTCATTTTCTCGTACACTATTTAGGCCATTTTCTTTATCAGGTATTGTTTAATTTTGTTTGTTTATTTATTCATTATTGTTGTAACTGTTATCTCAGATTTTATCCATATGAAAACACTTCTCAAGATAGGAAACTGCTCACCTTATTTTTAATTTCTCATTTCTAATGGGAAAATTGAATGAAATCCTTACTTTTATCATAGGGAAATATTGCACAGAAAACTGAATTTTTTAAATATCAGGTTAATCTTCCTTTTTTCGAATATTTATTTTCAGAATCTAAGTACAAACAAAAAAAGAAAAGGTGAACACTTCACATGGATAATGTTACTTATTAAGAAACCCTTTAGTGTTGAATAATTCGAAAATTTACAATTTAATTAAGAGTTTCGTTGTGCATCATGCGAACGAAGAACCTTGTAAGTTTGTAATAAAAATCGAAACAATTATTTATTTAGAAAAGCAATAGTTTATTACATTAAGAACAAATATTAACAATTTGCCATCTCATATCCTGTACTATGTTTCTTTAAAAATAATCAGGAGTCATCTATGTCCATCCGAAATAATCAGCGGTCAAGTAACCCTTTATTCAGATTTTGACAGACTGCATACTAAGGAGAGATAAATTATATCTATGCATAAATTTATAAGCTGGACAGTTTAATTTTCTACTCAATCTTATCTGGTGACATATTCTATTTTGAGAAGGTTACCATTTTGATCCATTTTACAAGAGATCCAGAGATCAGTTAAGACGCTTGTGTATCCCACGTCATTTTCGTACCGAATTATAGAATCTTTGGAAGATTTAAATTCGATTTATGAATTTGGAAAGGTTGTTTGATGCAAGAATGATGTTCTAACATATTTATTGGCTAAGAAATAAATAAATAATTAGTTCAAATACTAAGATTATTATTTGATTTTATTTGGATTGTTATCGTCATATGATTGATAGAGATACGTGTGATTACAATATTACTTATTTTTCAGATTATTCATTAATATAGATTGACTCTAAAGCTCATTTGCTAACCCTAGAATGCATGGTTTTCCATTTTTACACTGTTTTAAATAGCTGCATATAATTTAGGAAGGTTGTTTTTCACCAAAAATAATTTATAATTTTTATAAAACAATTAAAATGTGTAATTGTCTACATTCTGAATTAAACAATATCTCAATGACAAAAATCAGGTTTTAACCATTCTGTAATTAAGAAATATGTAATAAAAATTAAAACAATTCTTACTTAGGATAATAAAGAAATTTTTTATTTTAGTTACTTTTTATTAAATAATTACTATTGATATAAATATGTATATACATATGTCAGGATCACAATACTAAACGGAAAATTAGAAAGCGAATTTCCTTGCAATTTTCCTTTCTCCTTCTCGACACATAGATCAATCTTAAAGTTAGGTAGGAGAAATGACCAACAATGCATGACAAAGATTTTAAGAAGAGAAATCGGAATTAAACTTAAAGCTTGAAATTTCTGCAATTTAATTTTTTGAGAAAAATTCTTCATTCTAACCACTAAGCTGCAACTTCTAACTCTAACTATTTGAATAAAACGTATACTTAAAGCAAAACTTTTCAAAAATTCATCATAAGATTATTAATTCTCTCAAAAATTGAACTCGCATTCTTCACCTTCACGTGAAAAATACTGAAATCCTTGCATTTTACCGATTGAGATGCTTCCTGATGATTTAAACCGCCTTTTCAAACTATTAACTCTATTTAAAGTATTAAAAGTTAATTGAATTTAATTAAAGAATTAATATTTGAAAAAAAAACTGTATTAACATCAAATGCTATTCACTTCAAATTTAAAGAATGCATTTGAACTTGAGTGGATGAATAAAAATTTATGTATTAAGTATTGAAAGTTTGAATAAGATATATAAATATATGTAGGGAGAGTGTGAACTAATACTAGGAATTGAAAAAGAGAAGTCCCTTTTCACCAATATATATTTCACAAAGGAAATAAAATATTTTGGCAGTTCTTTTACTGGCAGGATATCTCATGCAATAATCAACTAGGTATTTTTCTAAGTGTCCAATCTGATTCCAATTCAGTTTTTATCATATGTCGGTGTTTCCTGCCAATGTTTATCAAAACGCATTAAAAAAATACGATTGTCAATTCTCCATTGTTACCCTTTGAAACAGTCGTATGCAATTTGTAAATGGAAATAATAAAAATGTGTAACTAAAGGACTACACGATGATGCAATGAAGAGTTAAGAAATAACTTTGAAGGCCCTGCTATATGTTTGGGAAAGGATTAAAAGTAATGTGAATAAACTAATGAATTTTTCTTTAAACCTCAAAAAATAATAAAATACTTTCTTTGAGTACATTTAGGATACATAAAATTGCATTCATTAACAAATGTATGCAATTTTTCCTCATGGTAATAATTATTACTGAATGTATAAAAGCAGTCTATCTGAAAAAATAAATTAGTCGAATTTTTTTCAAGTGCATATTAATTCTTTGTCATATTTTTTTCTATAAGGAAAACAAAACTTATTTATAAATAATTGTCTCATTTTTAACTGGTGTCTTTGATTTTTCATCCATTAAATGGTATTTCGGAAACTATCTTCACAAAATTTTGACTTTAATTATTAGTTCATTATTTCCGACTTTAAGGAAGATATGGAAGTAATCTCATATTAAAACAATCTGCCATTATAACAGTAATACATATCCTTTTTATGTTCAAAGTCATTAATATCAGATCTTATAAAAACTGACACTTAAAAATCATCACATTGTCAATCGATATCTTTAATTTTTTCATCCATTTAATGGTATTCGGAAACAATCTCAGCAAAATTTTACCTTTTATTAACAGTTAAATATTTCATTCTTTAAGAAAGCCATGCTGATAATCTCACATTAAGACAATCTGCCATTATAACAGTAAAATATATTCATTTTCTGCTCAATGATCATTAATATCAGATGTTATAAAAATTGACACCCAAAAATGGGGTGAACAAAAAAAAATAAATCCATCATAAAAATCCTCAACGATCTTTCATTAACGTATCCGTTTCTTGCACAACCCTTTGCCAAACTACTCTCGATTGGCTGGTTTAGGCTTAAATTAGCCTATCAAGCTAGAAAAGCGAACTTATAAATCGATCTCTGGATGAACCATTATCATCATTCTTCACATCGGAAATTCCATCAGGCCTTAGGCGGCGTTCTCTTGGAAGCATATTCTTCGTTATTTGCAAGAAAAATGTTTTCGTTAATAAGAGGAACGAGAAGCTTCTTGACGTCTCACGAACAGGAAATGCGGGGGG
>JAOUZG010008327.1:895851-911038 GCA_026289955.1 Argiope argentata | reverse complement strand
TATTTTGAATTTGTTTATAATGGATTTGTTTATATATTTTGTTTTATGATGAATTTGTTAATATATTTTGTTTTATAATGAATTTGTTTATAATAAAGAATATTCATTAAAGAAAAAAACGTAAAATAATATTTCTATTTGATTTAGGAGGTTTCCACTTATGTAGGGGCCCGGGGATAATTCTTATCTTAGTCAGGCCCTGAGATAATTATTCTACAATATTTCAAAGTAGAAAATCTTTGTAAATAGTTTCATTTTTTTATAATTTCTTATATGTTTGTCAATTCTGTGCACAGTTATTTCATGTTTTTTCTAATGTAAATATTGTGGTACTTAAATTAAAAAAAGTCCCATCAAACTGTTCAGTGAGCATAACGGTTACAGATAAGGGAGTATGAGATGACGTTATGTTCTTGTAGCATTCCCATTACGTGGAAATACACGAAAAAAAGCGGATGAACTCTATCGCTTTTCCTTTTATATCATTTTTTAAATTTTATTTATAATGATTCAAAAAGGCACATTTTAATAAACATTTTTCATTTTATATATATATCCTTTTTTTCAGGATGAAGTAAATCATTTTGTGAAGGTCTTAAAAAATCAAAATGGTCAAGCAATGGACGTGAAGAAGCCGCTGTCTCCAAGCATGTCCAACAATATCTGCGCATTGGTTTTCGGAAAACGATACGATTACGATAATCCAGATCGCCGATTCTTGGACGAAAATCTGGAAGAATCGAACGAATTTGGCAGTCAGACTTCTTTGGAATTTTTGTTTCCATGGATAAAACACATTCCTTTCATTTTCAAGAACCTGAATATTGAGAGGTCATTCTCGGCATTTAACAAAATCTGGGCATTTTTCAAGTAAGGACAGTTTTTTTAAAATTGGTTAATTGGTTTTTTAATTGGTTAAGTCTTATCAAACAATTTATTTAATACATTTTGTCGGCAATTTTGTAATTTCATAAAAAGTGGTCTAGATGACCAGTTTAACTGAAATTGCAGAATATTTATTAAACCTACAGGTTGAGGATCATTTAAGCCTTTTGCAAACATGTAGTTCGTTTAACATTTAAAAAAGGTTCTTTCTGCGAGTCCTTCAGTACATTTCATCTGAAGTTACGAGTCCTATATTCAAACCTTTTCTTTTGCATACAGATGAATGCTTTTTCGAAGCATGCTTTCTTACCAGTGGTTATATTTGTTGTTGTTGTTACTTATGGTACTTGCCTATGCACAAGCCCCCCGCTGATACAGCAGCATATTTAAGGGGACTCGGTACCTCAAAATTTCGGAAAATCGATAAAAATGTCGATTTTCTGATTTCTATTGAATAATGATCCTTGAACCTTTGACTTGTTATTCTAAAAATTTTAAAACAATTCGACAAGTATTTAATGAGTTATGGAATTATTTTGTCTAACGCGATATCAGCTGGCATGCCCAATTCCTGTGTTTACATCAGACATATTTCATGTGCGAGTAGCCAAGCAAAGCCCCTCTTTTTTTCCATGAAATAAAAAGAGGCAAAGTTTGAAACAGTAACAGTAAATCCTTGTTTATTTATAGTTTTACCGCTTTCGGTGAGGTTTTTGATTGAATTTACCTTTGGTTATATTATAATCACTTAGAAAGCAAAACTGTCTTTTTCAAGACTACTTAATTTATTTATTGCTTATCGGCTTTTTAATCGGTTTCGAAAATGTCTCGCATTAAAAGGAAATCCCATTCCCTTGCTATGAATAATAATACACCATATCACTATATACATTTTTTGTACATTTTTTGGGGGTCATTTTCAAATGTCGTTACTGCTTATGTTAATTATGCTTTCATTATTTCATCTATATGTCTCAGATTAACACAAACGTTTTATAGAATTATGTTTGAATGATAATATATTAATAAAAATATTATGTATTTATATAAACTATTTCATAGAGAAAATTTTTTGTACATATGTTTTTTTTATGGCAAGCATTGTCTAGAAAATTTACCTACTTCAAAATGGCTGAATTCATTTAAATTTTAATTAAATGGCCTTGAATTGTTACTGTATAGTATTTCTTATATGATAAACAGAATTGCAGATCATTTTATAAATATTTTTACTAAAAAATTTATTGAATTAAAAAAAGGGATAAATTTATAATTTTTTTGATAATTCCTATATATGGTAATGTTCATTAATAAATATGATAATAATGTATATTAATAGAATTGGTATCCTAACACTTAAAAATGTCATATAATTGTTCTGAAAAAAATCTAGCTGCATGTGAGCTTTTTTTATTATTATTTTATTGTGTTGAAAACTTTAAAGCTGTTTTTCTCAGTTTGCCTTTTTTCAAAATTTTGTCTGCTACAAAATGCTAAAAGTCAACCACATTTTATTGTGATTGCGTGAATTTTTTTCTGCTTACTCTGAAATGTACGCTTAATAGAATTAGGGATTGATTTGATAAAATTTTGATTAGATTTTTTTCTAAAAATGTGCGAAGTGAAAAAATCTGATATTTTCCAAAAAAATTCACAAAATTTTGTAAAATATTTTTATTCTCACAAACTAATATATATATCAAAAAACGGATCAATATTTTTGTTACCTCAATTGTGAGGTCCCCCTCAAAAAAATTTGAGGAAAATATTTTGAAAATTGCAGAAGAAGAAGCATTTTTAAAAAATGCTCAATTTTTTTGAAAAAATTAAAATATTTAAATTTGTAACTTTTTAATTTGAAAAATATTTTAGAAATTTCTTTTTATACACAATTGACATCTATCTATCACAAAAGTTAATAATTTTATTAAAAATTGTAGAAAATAAATTTTTTGGTACCGAGTCCCCTTAATGCGAAAGACGTGTCACTTGTTTTTGAAGTAGCGCCAACTAGGGCCAAGAGTACGACTTAGCTACACATTCACCACATTTGCTTGCACATCCTGTTTTTACAGGGGGGCACATTCACACATTCTCAGATAGCACACAGAACAGCCATGCCTGAACCGGGACTCGAACCTGGGACTGCCAGAAGACGAGGAAGACGCGCTACCTCTGTGCCAGAAATCCGGCATGGTTATATTTAATCTTTGAATACGTTTCATATGTTTTGGGTTTAAATAACTGATTCTGAATTCTCCCCTTTTAAGTGCAGTCGTTGCTCGAAGCCAATTAGTGTTGTAGAATTAGTTTAGTTATATTAACGTCCCGTTTTAAAGCAACGGTAGGGATATTTCGGGGACAGACTTCTAAACTGGCACTGGTGTAAGACACCTAAGTTGGCAATACCTCTTCAAACTTCCACACTACCCCCGCTGAGTTAGTATTGTGGAATCGGAATTTCTGTTTTGGTTCCCGGTGTCTAACTTTTCGGAGTTGCCGGAATATTATTAAGTGAACCCATATGCTTAGATAGGAATGGTTTTATCTTTGTAGTTATGACTTAAACTAACTGTTGACAAAACCTTTCCTATCATTTACCTTTAGTTAAAGACATCAAATTGTACTTTAATTTTTTAACGATGCATTTTGAAAGACCTATAGGACTATTTTAGAACGGTCCTTGAAGTTTTGAATAGCGGTCAGATTGCGAGGATGGTATCAGGATCGATGTCTTTCTCCAAGCTTCCAAACCATTCTAACGGGGGGGGGGAGTATACGATTCCAATTAATTTGGCAAATGTCATACATGTGTGCAAGATAACACACTATTACCATGCCATTAACAATCGCCACTTTAACAAATAGTTTTCATCGTGTTTTGCTTCCTTTTATTTTCGCTGAAGGAAAAAAGTTATTGATAATTACAAAACAATATATAAAGTTTATGGTATTCATAATTAATAAGACACGATTATCAAATTACCATACTGGTTAATTTGCGATATTTCTTTCAGCTAATTTTCATTAAAAAGAAAATCAATGTATGAGTTGACTATTTCAAATTAATGATCACAAAACGATTGCAATAACCATTTTTGGATAATCTAACATGGAATTAGAAAACAATTTCAATTTTTTTTTGTTTTAAGTCTGTTTTTTGTTGTTGTTAAGGAGTTCTAGATGTTATATGAATGTGGGATATTAATTTTTCAAAAAAGATGATAAATTTTTATCAAACGAAACGAAAAGTATGGCATTGATAAAAATTCTTTCATTGTTTCAATATCATTATTTTAATTCATATGGAAAAGCTGTATCTCATGCACCAGTCTAAATAGAATAAATGAAATACTATGACCAAGCGGCAATCAGGTTACTGAGATCAGAGAGTTATGATTTTCAAATTGAATTGCATAAAAAATGTATCATCTTATTAATAAAAAAAGAGTCGGATTTTTTTACAGTTTTAAATAGTTTTTACCTTCATAAACTTCCCTCTGGGAGGGCAGACCGAGATGAGGATGAGTTGCTTCCGTCATGGTGGTTGGATCTTACCACCCTGGAGGGTACACTAATAGATGGGCTTGGCTTCTCCCATTGATGACGGGGCGTACTTTCTATGAGAAAGGTTTTATCGTGGCTGCTGATGGCCTTTAGGACTCAACCACAGTTCCCACCAGTGATGCTGTTGCGGAGGTACAGCATTCAGTTCTATGATTTAAACTGTGTGTCTACGGGCGGGTCGGAGAGTTTGGTATGACTTAAACCTAGTTCCAATGACCTGCGAATCTTCAGACGGCCTACGCTCTTCCTCGTTTTACAACCTCTTTTGGTTTCTTGGAGTCCTTTGATGCCTGGACACTTTACGGACAATTAGCGGGCAAACTTCAGACACGTCCACAGACATCAAAGCACTCGAAGAAACCTCAAGAGGGGTAAAACGGGGGAACGCGTGGCCCGTCTGAAGATTCTACAGGTTGTTGGAACGCCGCTTTATGTCATTAAACAACGAAAAAGTTAATAAAAAGAAAAGGAAGTGTCTAGAAAGCCATAAAATAAATGAAAATAGATAACTTTAAATAAAAATAGAAAGTAAGTAATCAGTAATCCATTGAGTTTTAGACTCTAAACATACAATTTTCCAGGAATAAACAATAATATGAAGAGTTTGAGAGTAGCTTATGACCATAAAGGCTTTCGATATAAGTTTTTAGATTCTGAAGGCCGGCTTTCTGGCACAGAGGTAGCGCGTCTTCCTCATGTTCTGAGAGCCCCGGGTTCGAGTCCCGGTTCGGGCATGGTTGTTCTTCTGTGTGCTATCTGTGAGATGAGTGACTGTACCCTTCTGTAAAAAGAGGTTGTGCAAATAAATGTGGTGAGTGTCTAGTGAGTGTGTAGCTACTCTTGGCCCTAGTTGGCGCTATTTCAAAAACAAGAGACGCTCCTTTCGGCTTAAATCTGCTGCTGTATAAAGCAGGAGATTTGTCCGTAGGCAAGTGCCATAAGTAGCAGCAACAACAGATTCTGAAGGGGTGGACTTTCTAATGCTCGAATCTTTTTATCTGGTGAAGAAGTAACTTTCATTTGTCACTTGTGTTCAATGGAATTTATTTTAAGACATACGAAGGTGAATCACATCTGTAATACAAAACAAGATCACAATAGTACAGAAAAAAATCTTTCGGAATTCACGTGGTGGAAAAATGTTTTTAAATAAAGATATTTACAAATGCATACAACGCTATGCTGATAAATGGTATTTATGAGCTTGTATTTTAAAAAGAAAGTCTAGAAACAGCAAATGATTTATGATGAAATTATAATAAGATATAAATAAAATCTTAAAATATTATGATGCTTTAGAATATATATTAGAATATATATTATTAGAAATATATATTAGAATATTAGAATATATATTTAGGATAGATATTATTTATAACAACTAATAAATAGACTTTAAAATATTATTAAAGGAAGGGTAGTATTTAATATTCATATTAATAGATATATATATTTTCATTTTATTCCTTTTTTTACAGAAAAGAAGTCGACGCGCATGCTAAGACTTTGGATCATGGAATTATTCGAGACTTCATAGATAGGTACTTACTGGAAATAGAATCCCAGAAAGAAAAAAATCCAAATAGTACCTTTCATTGTAAGAACTTAGAATGGAAATAAATATTATAATAATAAGTAATGAAGTAAATATTGTAATAATAACCCCTTAAAATTAAAGTAAATTTAAAATAAGTAATTTAAACAGTTCTCTTTGGTTTTCACTTTTATATCTATAAAAACTCATTTCTGAGTAGAATAAAACTATTTAAAAATATTTTAAAACTATTGAATTCTTTAAAATCCTTAGGATCTTTATGAAAATACAGATTTTTAATATAATTAAAACCATGCTGTAGTAAATTTTCTTAAATTAGGAATGTTATTTATATCCACTTTTTATGTTCTTTCTGCAAAATGAAAAAAAAAATCGACAACATTGTAAGTATTTAAAATTTCAACCTAGAGATTACGATGATTTTATGTTTTGGATAACGCTGCTTCAAATTCGGAGAAACTTTTTGGAAACCCTTCAAACCCTTTTTCGGAAGTATATCTGCCCGATTGTTGGTCTATAATAAGTAATATAAAATAAAAAAGTGTGATTAATTATCTTAACTAAGAACTGCACCCACTGAACAGAATCCGTAAAAGAAAAATATGTCTGTCTCTCCATGTGCGTCTGAAAATTGAACAATTCAAACGTGATCTTCGTTTTGATTATCACACGGAACATTTTCCTCTCAGAACATAAGAAAATTCCTTTTTTGAAGCGTCGAACCACTCAATCAACTGCTGATTCGATAAATCGAAATAGATGAAATACGAAATAGATGAAAAGGAGCATAAATTATTAGGATAACATAAAAAAGAAAATGGAAAATTTTTGTTCTATTTGAACAAGTAGCATTTTTCTGTCCTAATTCTTTTGATAGGAAATTTTTTAGACATTTAATTGTAATATTTCGAGATCACTTTGACGTACTATACCTGTTTGACTAAAGCACACCACTGCTGCCACTATGGGGACATTGGGTTAAATGCGTATTTTAAACATAAAACACATACATTTCTTTTATTTAAACTATTCAAACAATCTACTGGAAAATCAATTCTAAGTGCTAATCAAAATAATTGCGTTGTTTAATAACCCGTAACTGGAGGAATCAAAAGCTTCGATTATCACGTGGTATTTTATCCTTGAATACAATAATTTTCTCAGTAGCTTCAAACTACTATTTTAAGTAAAATTGAAGTATGAACATGATCTTACAACAGAGTTATTTTTTAAAGTTTTTATTGTTATTTATAGAGTTTTTGCCTTAATGTCTCTGAAACTGCTGTAATTTGGGTAATTCAAAAAGAATTGAGAAATATATTTAAAGTAATACGTTAAAATATTGTATTCTTTTTTTGTTTATTAAATTCTAACAGTTTTTAACATAGTTCAAATCCATAACATTTGATCGAAGCAAATACTCATTAAAAGATTGTATAGGTTTTTTTTGTTCTTATAACCTCTTTCCAACATTTAATATTATAAAATTTAGAATTTTTAATATTTTCGATATTTTTGGTAACTATATGATTTTCAAAATTTATTATGTTTCCTAAATAAATTACATCGCTGTTTACAAAAGGAAAAAAAGAAAGAAAAAGTGCAAAAGTGCCATTTCGAATTCATATCACTGGACGTGTGAGAAAATCTATGTCTCCAGTTACAGCAATTGCAAATATCAAAATGTTATAAGTATCTAATGAATGTCTGGATGGCCAAAGGTTAAGAGTTAAGTGCTGAAAATAGCATGCTTACTGAATGGCAGAACAATGTTTTATAATCAACAGATCCTAATTTTTATTTCACAGTTACCATATACCTACTTAAATAAAAGAAGTATAAACTAAGCTAACAACATTTTTATTTTTAAAAATTATTAATTCAATATCTTTAAAGTCTTTCATAATCTTAGAAGGTGAATGAACCTGTTTCCTCTTCCAGATGACATGTTGCTAAGCAACGTGGTCGATATATTCGGAGCCGGAAGCGAAACCGTCCGCACGTCCATTTTGTGGTTCATCTACTGCATGGCCGCCTTTCCCGACATCCAGAAGAAAGTCCACCAGGAAATAGTAGAAGTCTTGGGTTCAGAGAGAAACCCGGAATTCCAAGACCTGAAGAGTATGCCCTACACTCACGCAGTCATGCTGGAAATAATGAGATGGAAGACCATTGTTCCACTCAACGTATTGCACTAGTGAGTAACATATGAATAAAAAATAATTATTAGAGAAGATGATAACTATTGGGTTGGCAACGAAGTGATTGCAGGTTTTGGCAATACAGAGTCTTAACACATTATTTGGGCTGGGAGAGCCTGGTTGGTTGAACGTTGGCCTCGTATTCCTTAAATTGCGAGTTCGAACCTTTCCGGTCGAAGACTCTCCGACTGTTTGGTGGTTGGAGCTCGTTAAATTGGTCTTTGTCACAAAGTCCACCGGGTCGATAATAATACCATTGGGGATACTGGGCCAGAGGTGATCGCTCTCTGTTCCAGATCTAAATTACGATCTGTGGATGAATGAACGAAATGAATGAAGGAAGTCCACCCCGTAAAAAGGGTTTGTGACGTGTGTGAGTTAGAAGTCAGACTTCTGCTCTCGGGTACTCAGGGATCCATACCCTCAGAAGCTGTTGAAATGTTTATACCTTTTTCTTTTTAACAGCATTTTCTTAGTTAACGTTGTTTACATTTTTATGTTCTGCTAATAACTGTTGAATTGTTTGATAATTACTATACTTGGAGACAAGGTGACAATTTTTGAGAATTTAAATTCGTATCTTTTTCCAATCTGGTTCTTTCAATTAAGTTTTATGAAAATTAAGTTGATTAACCTGCACTTCCGTGCTCGGTGGGGGTTGCTTTGTGGCGGCTCATCGTTGTATCCGAATGGCTTCGGCCGGGACGGAGTATACCTATGCTCTACCCTAAGAAGATACTGCACCCCCCCTTCCGTTGTACAGCGAAACACGATAACAACACATTATTTTGTTTTGTCAGTTTTTGTCAACAACGTGTGTTAGATTATGTCATACCAGACTCCCGATCCGCCCGTAGGCCCACAGAACAAACCATAAAACTGAATGATCGAACCGCCACAACAACAATATTGGTAGGAACTGTGATTGAGCCCAAAGGGCCATCACCGACCGCGGTACAATCCTCCCCGTATGAAGTACGTCCCGTCATCGATGGGAGAAGCCTAAGCTCCACCTATTTGTGTATCCACCAGGGAGGCGAGATCTAACCACCATGCTGGAAGCTTCTTATCCTCATTTCAAGGTACCCTCCCCAGATTGATTTTCATACGTTATAAATCATACCAGACTCTTGAACCCGTCCGAAGACACACAGATTTAAAGCACGATAGATGAAAGACAGAACCGCCACGACAGCAAATTCTGGTGGTAACTGTGGTTGAGTCCTAATGGGCCATCACTGGCCACTGTGCAACCCTTCCCTAAGGAAGTACATCCCATTACCGATGGGAGGAGCCTAACCCCTATCTATTAGTGTACCCTCCTGGGTTTTAAGATCCAAACATCATGCCGGAAGCATCTCATCCTCGTTTCGAAGTGCGATGTTGGGTTAGATTATAAAAGAAATCTGCTCTTCCAATTTTTATCAAGAAATCGAACGATCAATTTAAACTTATATGCTCAACAACTTGCCTAACTAAGGAAAGTTATTCAAGAACAGCGGCTGGAATTGGTAAATCGTAAGGGTGTTGTCTGCCATAATGGTTATGCAAAGTTCCTCACATCTTTGGACACTCCCAAAAATTATCGGAATAGGGTTGGAATGTGTTTTCATATCCACAATATAGTGCTAACCATGTGCCTTTAGATTTTTATTTATTTCGCTTCATGGAAAACCCATTTCTTAAAAGGTAAAATTTTTACCATTCTGCTGATCACAATTTTTTCAGCTTTTCGCTGCCACATAATCGAAGTTTCATGAAAGTGAAACTAAGACACTGCCTGAACGATGAGAAAAAGTCATCGACAAAAATGGACAATACCTAATTGAATAAAATTATACTTTTATGCAAAAATTTTCAATTTTCCTTCTAATTTAAATTACGTAATCAACAAGTTGCCAACACAATGGATAAACCCTGATCAAATGCGAATGAATTTTATTTGGAAGTATTAAAGAAATCTTTACTAACTTTCGAAGATAGTTATTGATTTGTTTGAGTAAATTAATGAAATATAAGTCATTGTTAAGTTACAAAAGTAGAACTTCATGAAGGATATTGCATATGCGGTAAATTAAATGATTATCAAAAGATCTGAAAATTATGCGCGATGTAACGTAGATTTGAGAGATGAAGATGCAATAGAATTGATATTAAGAATGCAAGAACAAGTTTTTCAAATTTTATAAAATGCCTGCGCATGGAATTGCATATTATTTGCCCACTATTATTCTCATTAAATGTAACTACGTTATTACTCAGAAACCAATTTTATACTTCTTTAAAAATAAAACCAAAAGCCTTTTAATAATATCTAATACATTTTCAGAAATATTATACCCCCTAATTTTAGTATATGTTTAAAATCGATATTAAATATAGTTTAAAAAAGTATTTTTAATTATTGGATTTGCATTAACGTAGTAAGAAAAAACATTAAAACTTTTAACTTTATTATTAAACTAGCCGCCCTTGGCGACCAGTCGGTTCGCTAGTATTAATGCTCGCTAAAATTTTCATATAATATTTTATGTAGCTGTGTCTTCTAACAGGTTTTTCACCAAAATATTTTTAAACAAACAAATTTTGATAATCATATAATTCATTTATAGTATTATTTAGTATTATTTTTTTTTTCAGATGTTCTGTTCACTGCACTACTCATCTTTCTCTTTCTATCCGAGCAATGATTGTCCCGGAATTGATATTTTACTTAAACGGTGGAGGGAAAGGTCTAAAATTCTACGTTTTTATAGAATAATGAGATTCAAATTTTCATAAATGTAAACACACTAAACAAATAACAACACAATTGGTTTTCAAGAGATGCGAAAGTTTAAAAACTGCTTGGAAAATGCCGCGCACAGAGGAAATAATGGTGACTCCCCCCCTTCTTTTCTTTCTTTTCTTTTCTTCCCTGCCCAGACTTTATTTTGAGCAGGCATAGATTAAATATTCATACAGACTAATAATAAAAGCAACTTTTTTCTTTCTTTTTTAAACATCCCGTTATCTATGAATGAAAATCAACCGACTTCGCGCATTTCTTTCTAAACAAATCATAATTTATTACTTCCTGCTATCTTACTCAGTTGGTGTGGGGGAAGGAAATGAAGATTTTTGGCGGGAAAGTAAGAAAAGTGTCGTTTTAACTATTTTCCTCGCAGTTTTTTCATTTTTCTCTCCATAAGAACCATCCTCGTGTCTTAACGAAAATATTAAAATAAAAATTAGCCGAATCTGTCGAGCCGTTCTCCAGTTTTGCGCTTAGCAACGCATTTCAAGTTGCATTTTTATTAATATAGATTAATTAAATGTAAATTTTTAAATTTAACATGAAAGCAAACAAATTAAATTTAAAATATTATCATAATAAATTATTCGCTCTAGATATTCTAATTTTCCTCAATTTTCTCTCTTTATATTTTCATAAATCTGTACAGAACTAAGGTTGTAATGATATATATTGATGTTATATTTATAAAAATATTGAAATATAGCTGGAAATGGTGATTACGTATATTTTTTGTTTATTTTGCTTTTCTGATAAATAGGTCATGGAAAATGCATTTTCAACAATTCATTACCTTTAAATGATGCATTCAATTCTTTAAACAATTCGAGAAAATTTTTCATCCTAACATTAATGACATTCACTAATATTTTTCTTGACCTCTATGTTCCAAAAGATACATATTCATTAAAATTAAAAATATCATTAGAAATAATTTCAAAAAAATTCATACACCTGATAAAACATTTAATGAAGTTTATATAGTAATGTGTTCGTAATAAACGGGTTACTTGATAGTATTAAAGTTGCTATGGCAGAACCTAAGAATATTGTCCTTTTCGCCAATTTTTGGGACGAGTTTTTGTCAGTTGTTATTCTGATAATTTTTTATTGCAACCTCAAAAAGAACCTTTTTGTTACCAGTTCTAAAATCTATCCAAGATGGCTGACTTTGGAGAGATTTGCCGCTCTTGGCGAGAAATTGGATATTAAATTTTATCAATCTTAACTAGAATATGAATAAAAGATAAAATTCTAATAAAATGCAATTTTAAACTGCCAATCACAATATTCCCAGTTTAAATGGCTTAGTTCTATGGTAAAGGGTCGACTTGTTGTAATTAACCAATAATAATATGTACTCTTATTTAAAAGATATTAATTTTGGTTGAAACTTTTCTTTAATTTCAATTCTTGTATAGTGTTCTACATTAATAATTTTATATTAATTTTTATGAATTTATGCATGCTTTTTTCTTTCATTTATGTCCTTTACAGTACTTTGGATGATTCCACTGTTGGTGGTTACGACATACCAAAAGGGACTATAGTCATTGGAAACATCTGGAACGCCCACCACGACCCTCGATACTGGAAGGAACCCGAAAAATTGAACCCAGAAAGATTCCTCAGCAAAGATGGCAAGTCAGTCGTGAAGTCAAACAATTTTATGCCATTTTCCGCAGGTAAACTATTTTTAGCATTAAAAATTTTAGAGTTTTTGAAAACACGCTTTTATTAGTATATTAAAAAGTAAAAAAAAAAACGAAAAAGAAAGTAAAAAAAGTGATTCTAAAAAGCGAGAAATGAAAAAAATAATTTTTTTCTTCTATAATACAGCGCTCAGTACAAAAGTAATAATTTTTGAGATGCTGATAGAAATATTTTTAATACGTTGAACTTTAAATCATATTTATAATCAATTGTGATTTGTTAATTAGCGTTGAAAATTTTTCTTTAATAATATTAATTATGGTTTATATTATCTTAAAAAATATTTGCAACACTTGTTTTTATTTTCATATTTTTGATTAAAAAAAATAAGGTACTTACTAGACCGTCGACGCCAACGGTTTAGTAACTCAATGGCGACGGATTCAAATTTGGCTACAAAATGTCGACGCCAACAAAATAACAGCTAAGATTTGAACAATTTTTTAAATAATGGCGGGTTTTTTTTTGCCATTTGTGGCGGTTTAGAAACTTATTGGTGACGCCTTCAATTTCGGAGATAAAGATCGACTGTCTAATACGTTAGTAATAAAAATAGTTTTTGCTTTTTAGTATATTAATAAAAGCACATTTTTAAAACTATTTTTCACTTTATTAATTTCTTTTTTTTTTGTATTATAAACTTCATTATTTATTATGTAATTGGGTGATAAAAAATTTCAAAAAAATTCATACACTTGATAAAACATTAAATGAAGCTTATATTTTTATGTGTTCGTAATAAACGGGTTACTTGATAGTATTAAAGTTGCTATGGCAGAACCTAAGAATATTGTCCTTTTTGTCAATTTCTTGGGACGGGTTTTTGCCAAATTTATCCAAGATGGCTGACTTTGGGCAAGTTGTTTTTGTGATATTTTCAAATCAAAATTTTAAATCATTCTGGATTGTGCTATCATATAGAGCTAAAATTTTATTAAAATTAATGAAAAAATGGACAACAAAAGCCTGAATATATATAAAAGTATTGGCATTGGAATAACATAACTGTATAAGATTTCAGATCCTCAATACATCAAAATGTAAATGAATTTTATAAAATTACATTATTATCGCATTCCAATTACTTTTATTTTTACAAACGTAATAAAAACAAAGTTATATTAAAAGCGAACAATTTAATTCGGGCCAATCATTTTAATTCGGGCCTATTTTGATGAAGGGATGGACGTGAATCAAACGTTACTGATTAGATGTGATGCGTTTCTTTATAATATAAAGGACTGTTATGACAGGCAGAAAATAAATACATCAAGTTGAATATAATAATATTTTATACACTACTATTATCTTTCAGTGATGCCCTCTCTATTTCAGTCTACAACCCCCCCCCCTAAGAAATTGCATTTATTTGTAAAAGATCGGAAGTCTGCCGCCAACTCGTCAGCGCCCCTTTATAACAACATATGAGAGATATCTATAATTTTAACTGGTGAGGGAAAAATAGTAGGTAAATCAATGAAATCAAAGTGATAATTTAAAATGTAAAGTATAAAAATGAAATCCTATAAAAACGATTAATTTAATAGAACACATATGGGACAAAAATTAACTTTAACCCTTTCACTACTAATCCAGCCAAAACGAAAAAACAAATTTTATCCTGGATTGCCACTTTCTGTTTCAAAACAAAGGGGCAAGATGTAAAAGGATGTATTCCTGTTATTAACTCGTTTTACATCCTGTTTTCATCGTTTGAAACAGAAAGTGGCCAAACAGTATAGAATTTACACGGTCGGTTGGGCCGGATCAGAAGTCAAAGGGTTAAACGATATTACTTGTAATAAGAAGTTTTTTACTTTAAGTAGTTTTGGGGAGATATAGAAACCGAAGGTTCCGAAAGTAAAAAAAGTTTAATAAAAGAACGGAAGAGTAAAAAAACGTCTGACGATCCTCCTTGTTTTAGATGGTCAAAAATAAATGCTAATATCATACTTATTATATTCGCTGATAGAAGTTCCAAAAAAGGTATAGCTGATATATTGCTGAAAACAGTAAGGTATAAAGATATAGTTTCCCCAAAACCAGATTTTGTTTTCTCAGTTAGTTAGACAATCTATATATTGGCAGAATAAAATTATTCAAATACCATAAAAATCTTCATTATCGTGTGAGAACATGATGTTTTGGATCGGAAGTTTTGATGTTTCCAAAATTTACGGGAAAAATAGTTTTACCTGCTTTTACCAGCATTGTATGCGATACAATGCTGGTAAAAGCAGGTAAAACTATTAAAACTAAGCATATGTACTTTGCAAGTACATATGCTTTTAAAAGGTTTACCTACTTTCACAAGTATTACTTTATTATTATGTATACTTTGATAGCAGATGCTTTTTTTAAAAAGCTGATGAACTACGGCATCATCGATGTTATTTAATGTCAAAATCGGTCGAGCTCCAAGACTTGGGTTTCTAGCTAGAAAAATTAAAAATGAAAGTTTAAAAAACCATA
>JAOUZG010008327.1:867187-895751 GCA_026289955.1 Argiope argentata | reverse complement strand
GGGGGGGATAGAGACCGATAGAGATGTCTCGTGATTGTTTCAAACTAGTTTAAACTGGTTAATGACTTAAATTAATTTAGACAAATAATGACTTAAAAACTTATAATGTTCTCACCAGATAACTTGAAAGTTACGATCCAAGATTTCCTTTTCTTTATATTATATTTGTTTTCATTTTATCTTTTCCAGGTAGAAGAGCTTGCCCAGGTGAATCTATGGCATACATAGAGATGTTCTTATATTTTACTTCGATTCTTCAAAAATTTGAAGTGGCCTTTCCACCTGGAGCTAAAGTAGACTTTGCTGCAAAATTAACAGTCACCTATAGACTGGATCCATTCAAGGTTCGATTTATACCAAGGAACTGAAGAAACTCGGAACTGTATTGCAACAAACAACTGTATCGCATCCCATGTTTAGTAATGTTAGTAGCAGTCGATGTTTAGTAAGCATGTGATGTTTTTGTATGAATGCTATTAATAAAAGATAAAAGAAATTTTGATTACAAAACAGTAAACAAATCTGAAAGGTCTTCGGAAGAAATTCATGGATATTTTAGTCACAGCGCATATTATGCTACCATACTATCCATTAGAAATAAAAAAAATTATTCTAAATAAATGAAATATGTTGTTTTTTCTTCTTATCCATACAATTGACCATCAAAATGAAATAAGGTTAAAAATGAGTTTATTACCAAAATGAAATTAGTAAAAACATTACACAATATAAGCAAAAAGAATGAATAAAAACAGCAATGAAAGAAATTAGGACTCCGCCTTGAAAACGTTCTCAAGGGCAACCCTCAGGCATGGATTCAAACAAGGGATTTTAGCGCAATAAAAAATAAGCTGTCTGGTACGTGTTAATTTATTCAATAGATCGCGCTGAAGCTTTGAAATTATTACTTAGAATGATGAAGCATATTAAGCAAATGTAACTATCAATTCGGGAAGCTTCAATGTAGGTTGGCGTGATGTCTTTTTTGTAGAGTAGTTTTACTCGCTACTGGTATGTTCTTTCTTTTTTGTTTTAACGAGTTTGGTTTCTGAGTAATTTTTGAAAATTTGTTTTGTGTTATTGTAATTTCAATTAAATTGGAAGCTATAATTTATTGTTTCATTTCTGTGAAAACTGGTTATCTCTAAGGCTTCAATTTCAGGGGATTTTAGGGTCACGAGGGATCAATATTGTTGGTCGAAAGTCAAACCCCTCACAGAAGAAATTCCTTTTTTCGAATCCCTGTATGAGGGTAATCTTTGAGGAAGTCTTCAGGCCGAATTCCTAATTTCTTTTTTATTTTTATTGATTTAATTGATTATATTGTTTTTGCTTATATTGATTTAATGTTTTTACTTATTTGGTCAAGTTCATTTGTGTTTTAGTAGTATTAGCATTAACGATATCTAAATACAATTGTATGGTTTTAGTTTGATTCAGAAATAATGTTTTATTTCAAATTTCATGTTTACTTTTTTTGTTACTAAATGGTATATACGATCATGGTTACTTTTTGTTAAAATCTCCACGAAGTTTCAGGCATTTTTAATATTTCTGAATCAAGCTTTCAATACTCTCTTTAAAAATGTTGCTGTAAATAATGTGAGTTAGACACTGTCGATACTGCTTCGTTCACTGGTGGTGAGGGTGGTCGATTCTACACAAATAATGTGAGATGAACATTAATTTTCCTTTGACACTCCTCACCAGTCTGGAATTATTACATCTTAATCAGTTTTTGAATTCAGGGAAAAGAAGAAACTCAATCGGCTCTATGTCGTGTTCTCCATGAAAAGAGAACAAGAGGGGGAAAATTGTCGCAACAGTAGAGAAATTCGTTCGAAAGTAAAGAAGTTTGTTGGAATCTTAAAATGCGAGTTGGCTGAGCAACAAGCCAAAATTGCGAATAAGGATGGTGAATGCTTACACATTCCTATTTCTTAAAGTGTTTCTTCCTTATTCCTTATTAAGCATGATATTTTAATGACTTGTAGATTAATGAAGAACTTCGAAGGCATGTTTAAGGCCGGTGTAATGACTTGATCCTGGTCGATCAAATGAACGGGTAGTGTTTAACCCATTGACTGCCAGCTACGAGATATCTCGTAGTGCCTGCTGCAATTTTAGATCAATTAAAAAAGGCCATTTTAGTTAAAAACATTTTTAAAAAATGAATAAAAAATTTATAGGGAGTAAAAAAAAAACGTATAAATTTTCAATTTTTATTGCAAAAATTATAACTTAGACGATTAGATTATAATAATTATATCTATATAGATGAATGTATTACATAAATTTAAATGTATTTTTATTATTGTTGCTGAATCTGATAAACTCTAAAACAAGGATCAACGCAAAGTGCTGGCTTCTCGAGGCACTGTGGACAAAAATACCTAGTCTCCTTACGTTTTTTCTCAGAATATATATATATATATATATATATACACACACAAGTGACAAAAGTCATAGGATAGCAATATGCAAACATACAGATGGCAGTAGTATACTTATAAAAAAAACGAAAGACTACCCCATGGCTTAAATAAAATAGAAAGCCGATGCTAAATATTTTTAGTGGTGAATAACTAGGTACTGCCAATTATTGAAAAAGGAATCATCCCTTGATCGACATTCCCGTTAAGTTCATCAGTAGAAAAGCAGAATTAAAAAGTTTTGGGACAATAAAAGAGAGAAAGCTCTCCATGAACCAAATCTTTTCAAAAAGCTTACCATGAATTCATAATCAATAATTTAAAACATGATAAAATCTATGTACGTATATATAAAGACTGCAAGGAAATCACTTAATACGTATGATCAAAGGTGATTTTATGTCAACATTGCAAAAAGAATTAAAAAAGACTATAAACTTTTATTTTCAGTATTAAAAAGAGAGAGAGAGAGAAATAGAGAAGGAGAAAAACTATAAATATCAAATAATTTTTCTTGAATTCTTCTTGAGAATACGAATTTCACGTTAGAATCGCTGTCATCAATCACCAATACAAATTTTTTCTCCACTTAAACAATCGAGCTGCCATCTGTAGGCAATAGATGGAACTATTTTCATTAATTTTCTCTTCTCATTTGGAATTGTCCATTACTACTTAATTATTAAATGAAATATCTCAGTTTCTTAATTTAGATATCTCTTGATATATCATAATTAAAATATATGAGATTTCTAAATGCAAAATAATTTTTAAATAACAACTGGTATATCTACAAAAGTGCTCCTAATTTATATAACACTATATCTAATTTATTTATTTAATTATCAATATTTGTATTTATCAATCAATCAATCAATCAATCAAATATCTATTTATATTATTTCTCATTATACAGCAAAAAAAACTCAGAATAAAAATTTTAAAATTAAAAAAAAAATTTTATAATTGCGATCAACAATCAATCACATTACTACCAATTAGGAAAAAAGAATACGACTATAATATCCGGGTTGGGAGAACATTTCTGTTGTATGTTAAATCCTTCATTGCCAAACGTCCGACCGCTGGTGTGGTGTGGAAAAGGGGTGCCAGCTCAAGCTTCATCCTCGTCCTCTAACGGTGGTTTATAAAAATCTAGTCAGCTTAACAGATTATCTACAGATTTTTTTCTTATTGAAAATACTGTTTAACATAAGGTAGATTTTTTCCTGAATATTTTTTATAATTCAATAAAAAGTTGATTTTTTTACTAGTTAAAAATTATTTCCTTCATTCACGTAAAGTATTCTGCCACGAAATAAGAGGTTGGTTGGTTGGTTGGTGAATAGATTTTTCTGGTGCAAGAGCCAGAATTGGCTATGCTGCGCCAAGACACATGGTAAAAAGATGTTTCCACACAATTAAATCACAAATGAAATGTTTTATCCATGCAAACAAATTTATAAAAAGAACATTGTGTTAAAAGAAGCTGTTATAAAAATGTATGAAGATTTAAAAAAGAAAAGACAAACACAAAAAACGGAATGTTTAAAAACTAATTATATTTATATAAAATGGATAACGTTAATAGCTGTTAAAAATTTGAGAACGTTACAAGGATGCTGTTCTCCGATGAGTTCACGCAACTCCGGTGACTATGAATTAAAAAAAATGCATACGATAAAAATTAAATTTGGGACATTTAATTAAAATATGTAAAACTGAAAGGTTAGCTTTACAATCCGACCACATCGGTGCCCTATTAAATAAGAGGGTGCCTAAGATTTGATTATGGAACAAAATATTAAACATCTTAAACGTTTAAGGAGAGGTATTTTAAAGAAAAGATTTATGAAACTTTATTCATAATGAAAGCTTTATTTAATTTGAAAATTGTTGTCTACTGTTTATTGTTTCAAAAAAAAATTACTCATAATGTAATTATTTGTTTTAAACCGACGATGGGGCTGAAAATTCCCCGTTTTAAATGTATCTTTGCATATTCTATGTTATAAATATTTATTTAAATTACCGTTTGCAAGGTTAAACCAACAGTCGTATAATTATTTTAAGGTATTCAAACACGAGAAAACATCGATTTTCGCCATATATGACATTTAAAAAAAATTGTTTATTGTATAGACCAGTGTTTGGGCTATCCAAAGCAGGTTTAGTTTTATTTCTACGTTAATTAGAAGTCGAGATATTAATATTTCGTAATGATTGGTAAACCGGAAGTGGCCATTTAAATAACCGAAATATTTAAAAGGCCAAAAAGCAAGTTAAAAGTTTGTATAAATACAAATTTAGTTTTAAATACGATCTTTTTGCTTTGAAAAATGCAAAAATCCTCTGAGAGTTTCAACAGTGTTTTGTGGGAATTTGTACCTAAAGATGTCTTTGTTGAGCTCTATACCCTCTGATTAGGAGCATTTATGTCCGTAATACATTTTAATAAAGGTTTTATAGGATTACTGAATATCCTTAAGGTTATTGGAACAAATGTTAGTGCAAATGCAGTTGGATCATTTTGCTAAAATCGACAAAGATAAAATAAATGAATCCAGGCGACATTCACTGCCAAATGCAAAAATTGCGAGTAAAAAAATAAAATGATTAAAAATAGAAAATTATTAAAATATGAGGAGGAAGAAGGCATAATCTATAAATGTGGTGAATTTTAAATATGTACACACATAGTTTGTTGTTTAAACATGTTGGTATATACTTTAAATGAATTTTTCTCAAAATTGATTTTTACTTATTTTTTGCTCTCTTCAAATCAAATAACCCAAAATATAAATATCATATATCTATGAAGTTTAGTGGGCTTTGACCTTATACTATTTTTCTTCTTCTTCTTCTTCATCTTATCTCCATCATGGTCTGTCGGAGTCAGACCAGATCAAATAAACCGTTGATTCTGAGATGGTCGGTGACTGTCCAAGGAGATGAATAAATATCCCCTACACTGAGGTCAAGGCACTCAAGGATGTGAGAGGGAGTGGCCTCGAAGTGTTGGCATTTAGGACAAAGGGGAAAGGATTTCTTTCGTCCAGAGAATTTAAGACATTTTAAGTGTCCGCTAGCAAGTCGCGAAATGCAAGTATGGGATGACCTATCTCTTGAGATGGAAAGAAAGAAACCTGGGCTAGGCCCCTTGTACCAATTACTTGATGGAGGAACCAGCCAGTCTTTTGTAATAGCAGATTTTTTGACGGAGAAAAGCTCCTGATAGGTCAGCTTGGTAGAAGTTGGGGTATTTTGAATGCAACCCTCTTTAGACAGCTTATCAGCCATTTCGTTGCCGTGAATATCAACATGTGATGGCAACCAGTGAAGATGTATTTGATGATGTTGAGATATGGTCTTGAGCTTATTGTGTATCGAAATACTATTACGGTCTCCGGCATTTAATCGGTTTTTAAGATGTTGAAGCGCACTGCGGCTATCTGACAAGATCCAGACATCACCAAAGTGATTCTCTTCAGAAACCGCCTCAAGACCAATCTCAATTGCGAGGAGTGCACTTCTGAAGACAGAGCAAAAGTCAGGGTTACGTTGGAATAAAGAGACTCTGCGATGAGGGGTTTCGATGTAGACCCCACTCCCTGCTGTATTATTAACTTTGCTGCCATCAGTGTAAATTTTAATGTCTGTTTTGGGAATGTTATTGATGATTTCCAAGGCTAATTGCTTAAGGTGGTCTGAAATAAAGTCTTTTTTGTTGACAGGGTCTGTAAAGTTGAAATAGAAATGAACTCTTGGAAGATCTTCAGAAGGGTTTGAAAGGAGGAGTAGAGAATGAGGTTCTATGTCACCTAGATGCAAAAGTTGTTGAGACATAACATGGCTGAAGGGGCTGTTTTTCCTAAGTCTTTGGTTGCATTGCCAAGAGTTTAAATAACTTGACGTCTTATTTTATTGACCATAGCTGGAGAGCTTACAGTAGTATTTAACGAGGTTAGCCTGTCTTCTGAGTTGCAGTGGCTGCAGATCTGCCTCAAAGAGGACAATATTTGTTGGGCAACTACGGCTGAGTCCAGTTATGATACGGGCAGCACTAAGCTGCACTTGTTCCAATTTTTTCAGGTTAGTGATAGAAGCACAACAGTAGACTGGAAAACCAAATTCAAGAATAGTCCTGATGAAGGCGTTATACGTAGATCTGAGAGTAACCGCATCAGCACCCCAATCTCTGCCTGCAATGTATTTCATGAAATTAAGCCTTTTCCTGGCCTTCAAGGTAATATTTTCGATATGTTTATTACAAGTGAATTCAGGATCAAGAGTAAATCCTAAGTATTTAGGCTGTTTATCGTAGGGCAGAAACTGACCCTCGAACAGTAACTTCGGTCGGTAATTGTAGAGGTGTTTATTGGTGGAAAAGAATGTAGTAATGGATTTGGAGGGATTGAAGTTGAGTCTAAGGTCGTGTGCGAAACTAGATAAGGAGCCCAACGTGTCGTTAAGTTTAGACTCTAAGTCAACGATATTTGTGCCAGAGCACCAAATTGCGATGTCATCAGCGAACATTCCTATATAGGTTCCAGGAGAAATAACTTTTTCGACTCCAGCCAAGTAAAGAGAAAAAAAGTGTAGGGCTAAGGACTGAACCTTGTGGGACTCCCTGACTAAGCTGGAATGTTTCTGAGAGGCTATTATTGACTTTTACTTTGATCAGCCTGCGTTGAAGGTAATCTGAAATCCAAGATAAGATCTTTCCTCTGAGACTGAAAGAATCATGAAGTTTAATAATAAGTTTATGAATCCATACTTTGTCAAAAGCCTTTGAGAGGTCCAATAGGGCAGCAACTGTTTGATGAGTAGGTTTAAGATTCTGGGCATGCCTTATGGTTTGGGCAAACAGTAGGACCTGGTCAACTGTACTGTGTCCCTTTCTAAAACCAAACTGCTCTGCAGGAAGAAGGTTATTAATGTCCATGTAATATTGGAGTCTGATCAGGATCATTTTCTCCATTAATTTACAAGCTGTACAGGTGAGAGCGATGGGGCAAAAGTCCTCTGGAGAAGAAGAGTTCTTATTGGGTTTCTTGATTGGTATGATTGTAGCCCTTTTCCATTCTCGAGGCAGTCGCCCTTTATCCCAAAAGATTTTAAAGATGTCAAGGATTCGTTGTTTTCCTCTAGTGCCAAGGTTTTCAAGCATTTGCCCATGAAGGCCATCCGGTCCTGGAGATTTTCTCAAATCCAAGAAGGCCATTGCAAGGAGAAGTTCCCGCATTGTGAAGCATTTCCGCAGAAGAATATCACCATGGTCTGATGTTCGACAACCGTGGATGATGTTTCTCGCTTTTTTAAGAACTTGTTTATCCTTTTCAGAAAAAGCAAGTCTACTGGTCTGTTGGTAATAGCTTGCAATGCCATTAGCAGCAGATTTATCGTCTTGAAATATTTGTCCATTGGAATCTTTGACGGAAATACAATATTCATATTGAGGATATTCTTTGTTGAGACCTTTAACGATTTTCCAAAGTTTATTATTTGGGGTTTTAGCGTCCAATTTGCTGCAAAGATCTATCCATCTGGCTCTCTTAAGTCGGTAGTATGCTAATTTGATCTCTGCATTTAATTTATTAATTTTAGCTCTAGAATTTTGTTCTGCGTTCCCGATAAGACGTTTTCTTTCTTCAATAAGAAGAGCTATGGTGTTAGAGTTGTGGGCATAATCCGGAATGTAGCGTTTGATATTACCTCTTGGAATGCAAACTTTAGCGCATTTGATCAATATTTTCTTGAAAGTCTGCCAGGAATCTTCGAGGTCGTTTGTTATAGGATTCAAAGCCAGTTCATTATCAACTGAGTCTCTGCAAGTTGTCCAGTTAGCTTTCTTGAAGTTCCAAAATTTTTCATTTGGGAAATATGCTTTTTGTTTTTTCTTAAATTCTATAAGAGTTGGTAGGTGGTCACTTCCGATGTTATCTAAAACCGACCAGGAGCATTGTGGAAAAAGTTGGGCACTAGTCATTGTTAAATCTAAGGCTTCAGAGGTGTTGTAACTTTAGATGGTATGGGTGTGAGTTCCATCATTGAGGAACATAAATTCGTTATCATCTAACATCTGAAGAATATCTATGCCTCGATCATTGTTATGGGAGCAGCCCCAAGCAGTGTGTTTTGCATTAAGATCACCGATGATGAGAGAGTTTTTATCCATGATACTGGAAAAGTTTTCAGGAATATGTGAATGACTAGGAGGGTAGTAGATGTTGAATATGTTTAAGGGTTTTCTCCGCCAGGAAATTTTAATGCCTTGAATTTCGAGACCAGAGCTCTGATAATCGGGAACGTCAATGCTTTGATACTTGATATCTCGGATGAGGAAAGCTAGTCCACCTCCTCCACCAGTAGTTCGATCTTTTCTAAGTATGTTGTATCCCTTGTATTTTAATGTTGTAGTACTTTTCAATTTTGTTTCTTGTAATGCAATAATCTGGACTTTATTTTTTTTCTGAGAAGTCAAGAAGTTGGTCCAATTTGACTCTGTTGGCCAGGGTGGAAATGCCATTGATATTACATTGCAAAATTTTTAACTTTAGCAGCTTATGTGGCGACTGTAGCTTACTTTTCGGACAGGGTCCTCTACCAAAACCCTGAGCGCGTCCCTGATTATTCTGCGCGACGGACGATGCAGCATTAGAAAGGTGAATCGAACGGCTCATTGGAGTGTAGATGCAGCTTCTTTTGAGTGGAGCACCAGTGGTAGAAGTCTGTCTTGGCTCCTTCGCCTGCAAGCTATTAGCTGAGCATAATGGAGTGGCCTTCACGCCTTGGGTGGCCCTACCAGGAGAATAATCTCCCGATGTACATCGCCCACTCCGCCCAGGGACACCCCCTCATGACGTTGAGGTTGCCTGCTAGGACTACGAGGGGGTTATACTATTTTAAAGGAGTGAACTGAAGGAATTTAGATTAAAAGAATATTTTTTAATTTACTGCTTAATATTTGAATAATAACGTCATAAACTTACTAAAAATTTCATGATAAATTTTTTGACTGGTTAAATTTTTTTATTATTATTATAACCATACGATTATAGTTCATTCTCTAGAGAAAACTATGTAGTTTATTTTGTTATAAGTTATTGTCGGATGAGAATATTAGTTTTTGGTGTAGCCATTTTGAAGTGTTTTAAGAATTTGTTTAAATTTATTATGACATTCTATTAACAATTTTGAATTTTCTGAAACCCAGAAATATGGTTAAAGAATGTTTACACCATGTTTTTTTTAAAAAATATTCTGAGCGGATACCTTAAAACTTTGCATAATAAAAATACTAGCTTTTTGGGGCTTTTAAAAAAATCAAAAAATCCTTTGGGGGCAATATATTTTTCTTTCAATTATGAGATATTAAAAATTTCTGAACGAATAGGGTTTTTATTTCAATTAAAAATAAATTTATTAATAATAGAAAAACTTTGTGCGTTATAACAATTTATAATAAGACAATCTTCAACATTGAAAATAAGGATAGTTATGAATTGTTTAAAAGCTGATGGTTTATGAATGCATTGGAATTTCATTAACAGCTAATATTATTTAGATTAGTACTTTTTACAGCACTGTGTTTTACAGCACTGTGTGAAACAAATTTAGTTTCAAAATGCTGAAATTTAAGCACTGTTTTGTTAAATTTTTAGCAATTAATAAAACTGATATTTTTTTTCATTTGAAAATATGATATTGTTACGTTTTTAGCTTATCGGGTTCGGATTGAATGGACTTTATTTGAGGACAGCACAAACAAATTTATTTACAGCTTTTTACAGGTATATACAGGATGACTTGGAAAAGTAAAACTTCAGAAAACACAATCCAGCAATAATCAGTCACTTACAGCGTAAATGCAAGTCTTACGCACAATAAAAACAGACTGCAAAACAGCTATAGTATAGCACAGCAACAGTCAATCACAGCGAGCTCAATAACACAGCGTTAACAGCAAACGCAAACACAGCTCACTAATACAAGCGAAAAACTGCAAGTAAAGCGAAACGCTTCTCTTTGAGAGATTCACTCACTGACTTCTTTTACGGCAACCCTTCCCTTATATAGCCGGGCCCGCGCGCGCCCAAGGTCAGGGGGAAGCAACGCGGCGTTTCACGTACAATCGAGAGGCTACCAGACTATTCCTCTCGCCAAGTCAACTCGGCTGGCGCGGAGTATCTTGTGAAGCGCCGCCAACATCTCACTCTTAGCGCGCGTTTCGCCCGCTTGTAACATTGCCCCCTCCTCAAGGACTGCACGTCCCGGGCAGTACAGACCCAGAGCAGAAGACAATACAGTTGCAATACATAGACACAAAGTTTCATACATAAACATTGAAAAATAATTAACATAAAGAAACTATTTACAAATATACAGATTACATTTTCATAAATGAGGAAACCATGGTTTCAACTAAGTATTTGACAAGTTACCGTAATAAGGGGCTAGCCGGTCGTAATATACTACTCTTGGTTTCAAGTTCGGTGACTTCCTTATTCGAACCACGACGTCATTCAGTCTTTTCAGGACTGTATAAGGGCCTTCCCAGGAAGACTGCAGCTTCGGAGAGAGTCCCTTTCGTCGAATCGGGTTCCAGAACCATACCTTGTCACCTTCCTTGAATTCATGTCCGGTGGCTTTAGTGTCGTACCTGGTCTTCATCTTCTCCGTCGCTATGTTGACCCGATCTCGGGCAAATCTGTGTACGTCTTCTAAACGGGCCTGGAGGTCTTGAACATAATCCACAGGCGAAGAAGGCGTATCCGGTGGACACCGGAACAGAAGATCACAGGGCAGTCGGAGTTCCCGTCCAAAGTTCATCTTGGATGGTGTGAAGCTAGTCGTTTCGTGAACCGCGTTTCTATAAGCAAGCAGGAACAAAGGTAGATTCTGATCCCAATCCTGTTGGTTCTTGGATACGAAAAGAGAGAGGTTATTCAGAATAGTACGACTGAACCTCTCTACCATGCCGTCTGAATGGGGATGAAGAGGTGTTGTCTGAGTTTTGTCGATTCGGAGGAGTTTGTAGAGTCCTTGACATACAGCAGAAGTAAAATTCCTCCCTTGATCAGAGTGAAGCTGAAGAGGTGTTCCAAATCTGGAAATCCAGTTCTGAAGTAAGACTTCTGCTACAGTAGTCACCTCTTGATCAGGAGTTGGATAAGCCTCTGCCCACTTCGTGAAATAATCCATGACGACTCGAATGTTTCTATTTCCATTGTCCGTCCGAGGAAGAGGTCCCAAGATGTCAAAGGCGATTCTCTCAAATGGTGCACCTACATTATACCGCTGTAGCTTACCACGATTGCGTGTTTTAGGTCCTTTACGGGCGTTACAGTCATCGCATGTTCTTGAACATCATCTTTCAAGTTGTTCCAATAGAAACGATCCCGAACTTTATGAATTGTCTTCATGACTCCAAAATGGCCACCTGCAGGACTGCTGTGTAACTCCTTCAGAACTTGGTTTATCCTTGATCAGGGAAGTACAAGTTGCCACTTAACTGACTTCCCATCTTCGGACTCCCATTGTCTATACAAGATACCATTTCTAATTTTGAGTGAATTCCAGAGAGCCCAATAACGTTTAGTTCCAGTACTGAGACTTGAAATGTCCTGCCAGTCAGGTCTTGAATTGTTTGATTCCATAAATTCCATAATAGGTTTAATATCAGGATCATTTATTTGTTCTTTGCGAACCTCTTCATCACTCCAGGGATCAGATTGAGGTGGGATGGCTCCTGCGATTTGGCGCACAGTTGGTGTAACAAGCCCATATTTCTTTTCAGCAGAGGAGCAATAGCGACAACCCTCGGAGCAGGGCTTTCTTGATAAGGCATCTGCATTTCCATGTAACGACCCTTTCCGATGTTTAATTTCAAAGTCGTTCTCTTGAAGTTTCTGTATCCATCTGGCTATCTAACTCTCCAGATTCTTGAAATTCAAAAGCCAAGTCAGAGATGCATGGTCCGTTCGGAGCAGAAATTTTCTTCCATAAAGGTAACTATGAAAATTCTCCACGGCCTTCACTATAGCGAGCAATTCTTTCCTGGTGACACAATAATTTCGTTCTGGTTTCGAAAGACACTTGCTCCAATATGCGATGACACGTTCGTGGCCGTCGATTTCCTGAGACAATACTGCTCCAACGCTCTCATTACTTGCATCTGTATCCAGGATGAATTGTTTTTCAGGATCAGGATAGGACAGGATGGGAGCCGATGTCAAGGCTTCTTTCAAGTCGTTAAATGCCTTTTCACATTCATCCGACCACAAGAATTTTTGTTTGTTTTCAGTTAGTCTGTGTAGTGGTCTAGCGATCAAAGAAAACCCCTTAACAAATCTCCTGTAATTTGTGCAGAGGCCCAAGAAGCTTCTAAGTTCATGCACATTTTCAGGGCGGCGCCAGTCTCTAACTGCTGACACTTTTTCCGGGTCTGTTTGGACGCCCACTGCAGAAATTATATGTCCAAGGTAGCTTACCTCATGACGGAACAAACGACATTTAGATGGATTCAAATTCAAGTTGGCATCTTTTAATTTATCTAGAACCTTTCTTAAATTACAAAGAGGCTCTTCAAAATTCCGTCCGACTATGATGAGGCCATCAAGATAAACGAGGCAAGCTTCTGGAGTAAGTCCTTTTAAAACTGTCTCCATTAGGCGTTCAAAAGTTGCTGGCGCATTACAAAGGCCAAAAGGCATGACTTTAAATTGCCACAGTCCATGTCCTCCAGTTGTGAACGCTGTTTTCTCACGATCGTCAGGATGGATCTCCACTTGCCAGTATCCACTCTTCAGATCGAGAGTGGAGAACCACTCGTTCCCGGAGAGTGTATCTAGTGTATCATCGATTCGGGGAAGAGGGTACGAATCTTTCTTCATGATGTCATTCAGTCGCCGGTAATCTACATAGAATCTTGTAGAACCATCTTTCTTACGGACCAAAACGATGGGAGAGGCCCAAGGACTAGACGAAGGTTCGATGACGTCCTTTTCTTGCATGTCATTTAACAAATCTTTCACCTCTTCCACTTTAGCAAATGGCAATCTTCTGGCGTTCTGTCGTATAGGAGGATGATTTCCAGTATTGATTCGGTGTTGCGTTAACTTTGCTCTGCCAACATCATCAGATGTTTGGGAGAACAAGTCTTTAAATTCATCAATAACTCTTCCTGCAGCAACTCTTTGCTCTTCCTCCAATTCAGTGTCTTTAAGTAATTCCAGGCTCAAAAAGTCGGAAGACTCCTTTGATGTTAAGTGGGAATTCTTCTCAATACAGGTAACTGGAGAGCATTTAGCTAGAACTTCACCCTTCTTAATTAATTTTGATTTATTACTAACATTGATAACCCTGACGGGTACATTCTTTTTCGAGAGATCTACAAGACTGGAGGCCACCATCGTTCCACTTGGAAGACTCCCGTCGCTGGAAAATTCAACAACACCAAACCGGAAATTCTCCGCTTCGCCAGTAGATCCCTCTAAAATCATTTCTCTTCTAGCTGGGATCACAAAGTCTGTTGAAGCAACAATCTGATGGCATGTATTTACTCCTCCAGAACCTAAATGGAAAAGAGTCACAACTTCTGATTTGGAATGCAGGGATTTCTTTTTAAAGTCAATTACAAAATCATATTTCTTCAGAAAGTCCAGTCCAAGTATAAAATCATCTGTAATTTCCGCTACATAAACAGCATGGTCATAAGTAGCATTTCCAAATCTTATCACAATATTCATTTTTCCAATAATCGGGATTTTGTCACCAGTGACCGTTTGGAGGGTGACGCAGGGCGGTGTCCAGAAAATTTTCCTTCCGAGTTGTTCTGCAACATCTCTTCGCATGATGTTTACGTTGGCTCCTGTGTCGACGATCATTCGGCAGGGAGCTCCGTTGATGAAGGCTTCGACGAATAAACCATTTTCACCGCCACCTCTGGAAGATATCTGTAAAACTCCAAAATGGGGCTTTTCTTCAACTGGCAACCTCCGCCCCGCGAGACCGCCAAATTTTAGTTTTTCTGGTTGTTCTGAGAAGGGTCTTTAGCCCGTTTATTTAAGCGGGCTGAACAATTCCTTTGAACATGGCCCTCGTCACCGCATTTTCAACATTTCACAGTTCTCTGGCCATGTTTATTGGGCCTTTCATCTCCTTTCCGGATAACCTGGCAAATTGTTTTTACCACTTCAGTTAGATTTTGCATCGAAGAGTCTGATGCATCTTGAACCGTAGCTCCTCTTACTGAGTGGCGATCCCTCCGTGAAGCTTGCTGAGCTGCTTCAAATTTCATTGAGTAAACCAAAGCTGATTTCAAGTCCTTCAATTCAGCCATTCGCAGGGACTTTTGTATCTCTGGATCCCTCACACCGTCGATGAAATACTGCAGGGCTAGTGTTTCCCGTACCTCGGCTGGACAGTCGGAGAAGGCAAGATGGGAGAGCCTCTCTACATCTGCTGCAAGCTCTTGCAGGCTTTCATTCAATCGTTGCTGCCGGGTCTTTAACTGAAGACGGCTATAGTCCTTGAGGCACTTTTCTCCGAAGCGCAACTCCAGAGCGTTTGAAAGAGCATCAAAATTCAGATGTTGATCTTCGGGAACAGTTCTCAAAATATCAGCAGCTTCAGCCCGTAGTGATGCAGCTAGTTGACGAGCCTTCGTGACTGGATCCCAACCATTGGCTTCTGCGACGATGGAGAATTGAGTTTTGTAGACTTGCCAAGATGTTTTTCCGTCGTAGGTCAAAACTTTAATGCTTGATTTAGGAATAACAGGCACAGGTTGAGCTATTTCAGACTCTCGAACATTCGGAGATTGGTTTTCAGCTTTTATCTGTGCACCTTCCATTCTCTTCAATTTTTCCTCGACTTTCCTCTCAATTTCTTGCTCAAAGGTGTTAAATTTTTCATCAAATTTCTCTTCAACTCTACGGAGATTTTCCCCATTCTGTTCACAACTCTGCTGAATATTGTGAATCTTTGTGTCGTTCTCTTGAACCTTTTCCGCTAAAGCATCTATTTTGGAATTGATTGCTTCTACGATATTAGCTTGGCCTTGTTCTATCTTCTCCATCTTTTCTTGCCCTTGTTCTATCTTCTTCTCCATTTTCTCTTGGCTTTGTTCTATCTTCTTCTCCATTTTCTCTTGGCCTTGTTCTAAATTCTTCTCCATATTTTCTTGGCCTTGTTCTATCTTCTGTTCTATCCTTTTCTCCATCTTCTCTTGCCCTTCTTTCATTTCTTTAATGAAAGCAAAAAGCTGTTCAAATTTTGCTTTATCCGCTTCCTCCATCGCTCGAGTTTTCACCATTCAATCCCACTTCTGACACCAGTTGTTACGTTTTTAGCTTATCGGGTTCGGATTGAATGGACTTTATTTGAGGACAGCACAAACAAATTTATTTACAGCTATTTACAGGTATATACAGGATGACTTGGAAAAGTAAAACTTCAGAAAACACAATCCAGCAATAATCAGTCACTTACAGCGTAAATGCAAGTCTTACGCACAATAAATACGGTTTTCAAAACAGCTATAGTATAGCACAGCAACAGTCAATCACAGCGAGCTCAATAACACAGCGTTAACAGCAAACGCAAACACAGCTCACTAATAACAAGCTCAAAGCTACAAGTAAGCGAAACGCTTCTCTTCTCGAAAGAGAGATCCACTATCTTTGAGCGATCGACTCAGAAAGACGGCAACCCGCCTCTTATATAGTCGGGCGAAAGCGTGGCCGTGCTACGGCGGAAGCTCCGAGAGGCTTCGGCGATGAGGGAGAAAAACCTCGGCGCAGCCAGACTTCTCTCGGGGTTACCAGAATATTCCTCCCGCCAAGTCAACTCGGCTGGCACGGGGTGCCTTATGACGCGTCGCCAAAGTTTTCACCTCTGGCGAGCGTTAGCGTTCGCCCGCTTGTAACAATATTTAGAGCAATATAAGATAAAGTAACAATATTTAGCTTGTAACAATATTTAGAGCAATATAAATAAGATAAGATGTATCAAATAAAAAAATAAAACTTTAGAAAAATATTTTTTTTTAAAAAAAAGATTTTATAAGTGTATTAGAAAATGGAAAATTGTGTATTAAAATCAAAGAAAAAACTTATAAAAGTAAGAGGGCTTGAAAATAATAGCACAAAAAATAAAAATTCTTAAAAGTATTTATTAAAAAATAAAAGCTTAATGCAAATATTTTTATGATTCCAATTTGTCTAGAGTTTCAGTCCTCACATTTAGCATTTCTCTTTATATTTTTTTTATTTCTATAATAAAAATATATACAAACAAAAATGTTTTAAGTTGGTTTTACACACAATGATAAGTGCATCTTTCGAGTAAAATTTCAAATATTTTAAAATACTATAAGGAAACTTTTCAACCATTGAAAATGAGTAACGAATAAACTAAGCAGATGGGTGGGGAAAATGATGTAATCTGAAGTGATTGTTGCCTTCGGAAACCTTGAAAGGTTAAATAAATGTAGAGTTCTTACTTCAGGATCCGGCAATAAGCAAATATTCTGTTTAGGAGCTGATTAACATTTTTTCAAGGTTACAATCTGTCTACCCATTGACCTTGAAAATTACTTATGAAAAAAATAATAATAAAGGGAGTGATTTTTTTTTCTCGTCTTGACGTAATAGCGGATTTAGGCCTATTGTGGCCCAAGACAGGGTATTTTGTTAGGCCCGTCTTTTATTAAACTCGTAAAAACACACATTTAAAATTTTTTCATTTTTATCATGTCAGAACATGATAGTATTTTTGGGATAAGTTTTATCGCGTCAACAAAAATCCGTAGGTGAAAAATAAAAATTTTATTATCTGCAAGAGCATTTCAAAAAAAAAAAAAAAATCAGCTTTTAATAACGCGTTGCCTTAGCCTTTACAAAAGCTCTGATTTAAAAAAAATGTTAATGACTGTAGCAAATAAAACCTAGAAAAATGACATTATGAGCACGTGATTATATGAAATGAAATAAATAGGATATGAGATATTTTTTAAAGTAATAAATGCGGGATAAAGTTTTTTTTAATGATCGTTTGCAATACTAAAGTGACTCATTCAATGAATAATAAAAATATAATTTAACTTGCACGAGCACGTGGTGCTTGGCCGTTCGAGAAATGATGTTCTGACATGATACATTGAAATATGCATAGCAGATTTCATTTTAATCTTTCTTTTTTATTTAAATTGAACGAAACGAAAACAACCTTTGCATTAAAATATTAATAATTCAGCATAACGAAAAACTTCATATAAATTTTTTGCAGAATCTTAAATGATTATAATTCAATTGTAAAGAAATCAATTTCAAGCTGTGTTTGACATTCTGATATTGAAGAAAAAATGTATACACTTTCGTTTACATAGAGGGAAATCAGTTTAAATCTACGTGGAGCAAAATTTTACGTTTTTGTTAAAAAATTTCAGGGTCATGTAGATTAAAATATGGAATTACGTTATTTTATAATAATAGACTTATGAAAAGGCATTCGAACCTCTACTCCGAAACATAAAAATATCCTAGCATAAAAATATGTTAAAGATGATTTTTTGGTTTTGTCTTAGGCAAAATTATAGTCTTATGATGGAGAGGGCACTTAGTAATTGCGTTCTCATGATTCGAGCATTTTCTGGTACGAAAGAAAACATCACTTAATGATAGTAAAGCATAAATTGTTCGATGTAATATTCTTTTTGGTTAATTTAAACGTCTGCTGAATTCGGATTTCTTAAAATATTATTACCCCAGCGTTATAGGCCGTCTTGATCTTACTGAGGTGGGGGGGGGACCACCTCAAAAATGAGAATGAGAAGCTTCCGGTACGATAGTTGGATATCGCCACCCTGGTGGATACATTAAAAAGATGGAGATCTGGCTCTCCCCATTGATGACGGGACATACTTCCCAAGGGAAGGACTGTACCGTGGCCGGTGATTGCCCTCAGAACTTACCACCACAGTTTTCGCCAGTGTTGCTGTTGCAGGCAGTCCAGTGGTTCGGATTTTTCAATGTGCCTTCTGGCAGATAAGAGTAGGGAGTTTGAGATAGGCACTATTGCATCAGTCTTTGCATTCTTTTGTTCGTTTCAGGATCCGTGAATTGTATTAACTCCTATAAAAGGAGACGAGATGTGCGACCTTTTGGCCTTGATCTTGGCCAACATTCACCTGGATTCATTTTATTTTTTATCTCTCATCTATTTGAGTGAAATAAACACTTTCTGGCAAAAAAATACATTATTATGCGGAGAGTTTCCCTGTTTAAAGTTGACAGTATGCATAATGTGTCACGCGATTAAGAAAACAATGCCAACCTAAAAATAATATTATGCGTATTGAAAAAATAAAAATTCAGGATCGGAAATATCTTTTAAAGTAAGATTTTTTTTATCATAATGCAATCAATAGCAAAAAATGCAGATGAAATATTTCTCTGGAACAATAAACTTTTTGAATTTCTTTACACCAATAAAAAAAATTAAAATGAAATCTGCTATGCATATTTCAACGTATCATGTCAGAACATCATTTCTTGAACGGCCAAGCACCACGTGCTCGTGCAAGTTAAATTATATTTTTATACATTTTAATTGTTTCATTTGAATTAGCAGCTTTAGTATTAAAAACGATCCAAAAAACTTTGCCCCGCATTTATTGTTTAAAAAAAATATCCCATTTCCTATTAATTTCATTTCACATAATCACGCTCTCAAAAGGACATTTTTATAGGTTTTATTGGCTGTAGTCATTAACTTATAATTTTTTAAATCGGAGCTTTTGTGAATTCAATGGCAACACGTTATTAAAAGCTCTTATTTCGAGATGTTCTTTCAGATAATAAAATTTTTATTTTTCGCCTACGGATTTTTGGTGACGCCTCAAACCTCATCGCCAAAACAACATCATGTTCTGACATGATAAAAACAAAATTATAATTTTATTTATTTTAAATAAATAAAATATAAAAAAAATGAAAAAAAAATTAAATGCGTGTAAAAATCGCATTAAAATAAAATGGATGACATTCAAGAACTAATTTTTAAAACCTTTTAGAAATTAGCTTTTGTGCCATTACGTGTTCCGAAATTATAGAGGAAAGACTAAAATTCTGCAAAATTTTTCTAGGGAGCTGCTGGGAAACAATCTTAGACAGCCAAAGTTACAGTTATTACCGAAAGTAAATGAAAACGCTTGCAATTGAGAAGTTAAAGTGTTTTTGAGTTACAATTTAAATGGACCAAAAATAATTTTATGAACTTGGTTGAAATGAAAATTATTATATTGCAGCAGTTCCATTACTCTTTTTTCCCTTATGGATAAAAGATGGCGATGTCTGATTGTATACGCATCCCATAGTTCATTGCGATTGTAATTATACTGAGATATGCTGTTCCGTGAAGGTGTGTGCGCGTGAATATCTTGTCTTCGAGTTTTGTGTGAAATGTGATCATTAAAGAAATGTCCCGAAAACAAGGGTCCTCTTGCTTAAATTGCACGCATCATAATGATCTTCATTCCTCCACAATATGTATTTTACATAATACAGCAAAAAAGAGGAAGAATTTTTATGTCTTGATTTTTAAGATTTTGTCAGATTTTTATTCGCCTCGATTCTGGATGACTCGCCGTTTCATTCATTTTCGATTTATTATAAAAAATAGGGAAATTAGGGAAATACATAATTAATACTATAGTAAATATGACCAAACATATTTATAATATTATACTAAATATGACCAAACCTATTCATAATAGTATACTAAATATGACCAAACCTATTCATAATAGTATAATAAATATGACCAAACTTATTTATAATAGTATAATAAATATTACAAAACATATTTATAATACTATAGTAAATACTACCAAACAAATTTATAATACTACGAGGGCAAATCTATAAAGCTTTGTGCCTATTTTTCAGCCAAAATACGGCCGTGAATACAAAGCGAACATATACATTCCCAGCAGTGAACGATCCTTGAACCACACCAGCCGCATCTGCCTTTTGCTCCGATGAGTGGCGCTGCTATCAGTCATTTAAGATGGCGGTTGCTCTTCAGACATCCACAGCTTATGAGCAGCGAAGTGTTATTCGTTTCCTATGGAGCAAGGGACAAATGCCCTTAGCAATTCACAGGGAAATACACCCCACGTACGGGTGCAACCATCAATGCCAACAGTTATTGTTCCACACTGACTCGTCTGCGGGAAGCCATCAGAAAGAAGCGCAGAGGGATTCGCGATGTGAACAGCGTGGTTGTCGTCCACGGCAATGCAAGGCCTCATGTGGCAGTCCAGACCGTCCCTAAACTCCAGTCATTTCACTGGGAGAATCTGGAACACCCACCTTGCAGTCCAGACCTTGCCCCCAACTTATTTTCTCGTTTTCGGTCCACTGAAGAAGTTTCTGGTAGGACAGAGATTCACATGTGACGAAGAAGCCAAGAACGCGGTCCGACGGTGGTTCCACAGGCAACCGGAAGAATTCTGCCACAGGGGGATCTCTCATTTAGTGCTGCGATGGGACAAATGTCTGAACCGGTGTGGTGACTATATGGAGAAATAATGCAAGGTTCGTAGTACATACACTACGCATATTTGTAAATTCCTATATGAACCTGTTTTTGGCGAATAAAAAATAGGCGCAAAGACTTTTTGATTTGCCTTCGTATAATAAACATTACCAAACATATTTTCATTTGCTTTGCAAAATTAAGCCTCCACCATTTACTGCACAAAGTCAATTTATATGCAATAATTAGTCCCGGGGAGAGGAAGTGTAGAATCAGAATTTTATTTTAAAATTTTGCTGCAACAGCTATATTAAAAATTTGGAGCAGGAAAAGCTGAACTTAGCCGCTTGCCTCACTTTCACGAGTTATCTCGGGGTCGTATGTATTGAAGTTAATTTATTACCCCGAGAAAACACGAGCGAAGCAGAATTTGTCAGTATGATTTGTTTTATCACGGTTTTATTCGGCCTGGAATAAATGAAAAGAAATATTCAGCTTTGATTGACAGCTAGCCGAATTTTGTTGGCTTTCGCGGCCCTTCTGACTGGACTGGTCACGTGTTTTTCCAATTGTATAATATACTTCGGCTTGCGGATTATTAATGTATAAAGAAGTATAGTTACATTGGAATTAAGTGAAGTAATGGCGGTGATACAGGATAAAAAAAAGCGATGAATTTTTAGATAGTGATCATGACGAGATGGGCAATGAAAACAGGAGAAGTGATTCTTCTGTATGTAGCCTTAGTAAAAACGATAGTTCAAGTGGTTCGGAGTTGGACGATTTGTCGGCAGCTCGTTAGGGGTGTTCAATTCAAAAAACGGAGTAACCACCTGCTCCTGCTCTTTTTACTCTTATTGACAAAGCGGGTGTGAATTTCAATATTGATATGCATGATGTTTTAAAGTTTTTCTGTCTATAGTTTGATAATGATTTGATCGACTAGATACCAGTGTGCAGCATGTCAGGTATCACTTTGTGTTGTCTCTTGTTCAAAAACTATCATGCTAAGACTAATATTTAATATTTTTTACATTAGCCCGATATAACTCGGGATAGTACACTAATATGTTGTGACTAATGGCACTTGCCGTGGACAAGCCCCGCTGGTACACATCGGCAGATTTTAAGCCTGAGATATACGTCTCTTGTTTTACAAGTAGCACCAACAAGGGCCAAGAGTATGACTTAGCTACACGCACGTCACAACCCTTTTTAAGGGGTGGACCTCATCCATGCATTTTTCATTCATTCATCTCATATCGTAATTTAGATCTGGAACAGAGAACGATCACCTCTGACCTAGAACTCACAGTGGTATTGCTCTCGATATGGAGGACTTTGCGACCACGAAGATTTAACCACAGAAGATTTAACGAGCGCCAATCGCCAAACACTCGGGGAATCTTTTGGCCGGTGAGCTTCGAGTCCGTAACCTAAGGAGTACGAGTCCAACGCTCTGCCAACCAGGCCATCCTGGCCCTTGTACACTAATATTAAAACTAAATGCTTTTACACCTCCAAAAAATTAAAAATTCAAGTTAAAACCTACATATTTTTATTTTGTCTCGTTTCCTAGTATTTAATAATAAAATTTTTAAACAATTATGATTTTTTTGAAATTAAAAAAAAATTTGTAAGGAAAGCGGTTAATAAAATAAAGAATAGTGTCAAACATAAATATTGAGAAGTAAAATGAGTATAAGTTAATTGAACAATAAAATGAATAAATTTATGCAAAAAGTTCTTGAGACATTAAAAATATTGTAGAATTATCTAAAGAAAAAATAATCGAACTCAAAAATGATAAAATTAGATTTCTAAAACGACGAAATCCTCAATTCTTTGGAAATGGGTCAGGTCTGCTTTATCAAAAATGAAATATTCTGAAGAAGTTCCTCATTATATTACTAAAACAAATATATTTTTTTAAAAAATAAAATTAAAACGTGATGACCATGACGTAAACGAATAAAAAAATTGTATCTGATAATGCATTTAGATTTAAAGCAATGTAACTGACTTTTTTAGAACAATCGGGAAACTATCAATAAGACAAGGCTTTAAATGCCAATTCTATCTTATTTGCGAATTTAAAAAATAAAATAATAAAGGAAGGAAAATAAATTATGCAACTTTTTTTTTCAAAAATGACAAACTTGTCCTTGGTTGTGTTGTTTAAAATTTCCAGTTGTTGAAATTTTCTCTTTCTTTATTCTTCTTTAGATGGAGAGATGACATCTAGTGATAGAAAATGTTTGGTTTTACGCTTGATTTAATTTTTTTTTCATTTAAATTTGCATCTGCCTGCGCGACTTCGAGCAATTACTTCCTGATTGTCGGTATCGAAATGAAAAGTTGTTGCTGAGCTTTCCATAAACATGACACAATATCATCGTCAAAACGGTCTTTTAGCGACAACAAGTACTTGTACTTATGAGTCAGCCTACTGAAATGCGATTCAAAATGACGTGCTTATTGACCCTATTGCCAGCAGCTGATAATTTAAGGGGAAAAAACTGAATTCTCTCAAAACATAATGTATTTTTTTAATAGTTTCTTCTATTGAATAAGAATGCTTATTATAGAAACGGTAAACCAGAAATTTACGTCTTTATTAAAGGCCCAAGTGAACGAAAAGCAGAAATTAAGCAGTAAGAAAATTAAAATAAAAGATTGAAATGAAATCTTCTATGCATATTTCAATGTATCATGTCAGAACATCATTTCTCGAACGGCCAAGCACCACGTGCTCGTGCAAGTTAAATTATGCTTTTATTCATTTTAATCGTTTCATTGAATGAGTCACTTTAGTATTGCAAAAGATCACAAAAAAAAAACTTTGTCTTACACTGATTGTTTAAAAAATATATCACATTTTCTATTTATTTCATTTCATATAATTGCTTTTTTTTTCATATAATTTTTTTTTCTAGCTTTTATTTGCGGTAGTCATTAACTTATTTTTTAAAAAAATCAGAGCTTTTGTAAATGCAATGGTAAAGCGTTATTAAAAGCTGATTTTTTTGAGATGTTTGTGCCGATAATAACATTACAATTTTTCACCTAGGAATTTTTGTTGACGCCCCAAACCTCATTCCCAAAACAACATTATGTTTTGACATGATATTTACATCTTAATTGAAAAATATGCTAGAAAATTTTGAGTAGACCACATATGCACTTTTTTGGGAGCAAAGACATATTGTTGCTTCATAAGAAACCCAAGCATAAATACTTAGGGTTCAGCTGGTAGAGTCTATGCTTGTCTATATTTCAAAATCTGACATAGTAACAAACTGACGTTTTATCATAAATCGTTATTTATTGCTTAGCAGTCAACTTTAGCGACTATTTGGTTCGAAACTGATTAAAATTAGAAAAAAAATTATACGGCAAAAAAGTAGCATTATTGAAAAGATAACTATTTTAATTTCTAAGGTGATGTGAAAAATATTTCTGTTAACACATTTTCAGGAATTATCGCAGAAAAATGCCATTTTGTTTAATTTTAATTAACTATAATCTAGATTAAATTAATAAAAAGTCACTTAAAGTTGCTCATTCTCATCCTATATCATCATCATTATTGTTATTAATAATAATAATATGATGCATTATGCAAGTTAAACAGTCTGGTTTGTAGAACATCAGTATATACATTCCCTTTTAATATTAATACAGAATGTTATTTTTGATAAATCCTTATTTTCGTATAAAATGTAAATACTTCAGAATATTTTTCAAACGTATAAATCCTGAATCTTTACAATATTTGTGCAGGCTCTCTGTTGTTGTTTTTTTAATTAAAAACCACTTCGAGTTGATAAATTTAGCATGTTACTAATGTTCTACATTTCCTTCCATCTTTGTGACACAATTTTTATTCGTATTAAAATAGAATTTATCTATTAGACTCCCAGTAAAGGAAAAAAGCGAAAAATTGTTTGCACATTTGAATTTTTAACAAATCATAAATTTGTCCAAATGAAAGGAAAATATGTAAAAAATAAAAGATTCCTTTGAACTAATATTAAGGAATAGCAATGTATACTGTACAAAATGGCATTAAAATATTCTAAAGAATTATAATTGAAAATATCTCAAATATATTTAAAGCAAAATTATAAATCAAATTCCATTATTTTTTCAGGAAGGAATTAACCGAGCATTTAAAAACCTTCGATCCTTCTCATGTACGAGATTTCATAGATCGATATTTAATAGAAATAGAAACACAGAGAGCAAAAAAATCCCAACACTACTTTCAATCGTAAGTATACAATTTTTTTTAAAAAAAATTCTAATTCAATTTGTTATATCAAATTTTAAAAATGGAAAATATTTTATTCATTTCGCAAAGATATTTAATTATCTCATATATCATTATATAAAATATAATACTCGAAATCTTTTTCGATTAAAAAATTTTTTAAAAATTAAAATGAACCAGACGATATTTAAATACGGCAATAACTAATTTTCCTTCATATTAATAAATCAAATCAATAGTTGTTTTTGATATAATTTTGATTTATTTATTTTGCTTTTAAAAATTTATTTTAGTTTTATTGAAGAACTCTATTCTTTTGTTTTTGCTGCAGTTTTATGTCTGCAATCGTGTTTTTAAACAACAAAAAATGTTGTTAGATGTAATGTAGAAATTGTCTTTTGGAACCGATAGGAAATGCTTCCAAAAAGTTTTGAAAATGAAACAAAAAATTAATGGTAGAATAATTTAAATTCTCGCCATTTTCTAACACGGAAAAAATATAAATTTCTTTATTTGAGCATTATTTTCATCTATTCGAATATTTATTGAATTTAAAAAGACATATATGAATTAAAAGATGGATAAGCTTAAAAATTGTTAACAATAAAACGGGAAAAGTTTATATTTTAAGATGATAAACAATATGACTCAGAAATGATTTACTTTGAATCTACTTCAGAAAGAAATAACAAAATTTCTTTTAATTTTTAATTGAATGTTTATTCGCAACTTAGAGAAATTAAGAATCTTAAATAACAAGTGTACATAGTTTAATTAATTAAATTCAGATGAGTTATTTAGAAAAAATGTAGAGCATCCATATACAGCTACGACTTTTATCGAAAATAAAACAGCCTTATACTATATTATTTTGCAATATTGGAAAATAAAGCGAAAAAAAATTCATATATATTTTGTAATATTGATTCTTGATATTATACAATTCTGATTTCTATTTTGTATACCATTGTTTTTCCAATATTATAATTTCTTATACACCATTTAGCATTTTAATACGAAATTTTGTATATAACCGAAAATCTAAAAAGATTATCAGGAAAAATTGCTTGCTATTTTCTGATCAAATCATGCTTTTTAAAATTATATGTAAACATTGCTTTCTAGTTTCTGATCAAATCATACTTTTTAAGATTATATGAAAAAATTACTATCTAGTTCTGATCAAATCATACTTTTTAAATATATTAATTAAGGGAGTTAATAAGTTTGATAAATGAAACGATTCTTTTTTCATATGAAAGTTATCATTTCCCTTTTCAGATAATATGTTGATGAACAATGCCATAGATCTCTTCGATGCTGGCAGTGAAACGGTTCGAACTTCAATTCTTTGGTTCATATACGTCATTGCTGCTTTTCCTGATGTCCAGAAGAAAGTTCAGAAAGAGATAATGGAAGTAATAGGATCAGAAAAGGCACCAGAATACATGGACATGAGAAATATGCCCTACACACATGCAGTTATGTTGGAAATAATGAGATGGAAGACTATTGTTCCATTGAATTTAGTGCATTAGTTTTTGTTTTAGAATATAAATGAAAGGGGCCACTCATTTAATTTTGTTCAACATTACATTGAAATTAAAGTTAATAAAAGTTTTTTAGTTTGATGCTTTCATTTGTTAAAAATTATTAATTGTAGAGTGTGAAGTGAAATGGTGATTTTTTCAAATTATTTTGAAATCCAGAAATCAATTTTTTTTTAATAATGTTCGTCTAAAATCTTTTTATCTAAATTTAACTAGGATTTCATCGTTTTATATATTTCATCTTACTTTTTATATAATTTTCACGCAAACATGTGAGGTAATATCAAAATTTTACGAAAAAATATTAGTTTAGTCTTCACTATTTTCTTCAAAGAGAATAGTTATTTATTTGGTTTTATACTGTAATACCTGCTTATAAAATTGCATTTTAATACCAAAGGAATTAATTAAATTAGTTTGAATAAGTACTGAATAAAATTTCAACTATTTTTTTTCAACCTATAATAATATTCTTATTAATTTAAAATTTATACAAACAGTTCACAAACTACTACTTCATAAACATTTGTATATTGCTAATAATTTGCTTAGAAAATGGTTACTTATCATTTTCCATTTACGTAGAGGGAGATTATGAAAATTTTACCAGTATAAGGACCTTTAGGCCCTTATTGAGTAAGGAGATAGTACCATTCAAGGAAATAGAACAACATTTTGAATATAATCATATTAAATCATTCGATCTTAAATGATGTGAAAAACGAATTAAACTCTGAAAGTTGCAGTTATATTAATAGGAAATTGAAATTAGCAATGTCTCCCTTCTCTACTATGGAATGTGATATTATTATAAATATCCCTGTATAGGTAGTTAAAATCGGGCATAAGCAACAAAATACAACAATTAAAAACGGCAGAAAAAACAAATTTGAATCAAATTTTTATGTACTTTTGTCGCCAAACAAATTTGCATACGAATAAAAAGCTTGCGAAACATAATAAAATATTTAATATATTGACTGCATTCGCGTCACTCGCATTCGCTTGACAATAAAAGTTCTCAGTTAATGTAGAATTTGATGTAAGTAGAGCAAACCATACTTTATTTATATCTCCTTGTTATAACACTTTGCTCGACCCGTGAATCGTCTGCCACTCATGCATTCTAAATAGTTATTATTTCCTCTACCAGAATAAAAAGACGGTAAATAGTAAACTTCTCATTAGATAGTGTCCCGAATCATAGGCGTCAGTCAGGGCGGCGAACGGGTTAAACTTTCATTCGTTTTTTTGCTCTAATTGATTGCTTTAAGCTTTATCTTTGTACTAGTCTAGCGTAACTTTTATGCCAATACCGCCTATAACAACATTTGTATTAGCTAAATTGTTATTTCTGACCGAACTCCACCCCCAGCGGGTACCTCGAAATGAGGATGAGATACTTCAGGCATGGCAGGTAGGGGTAGGCTCTTACCATAGTCTCCTACCATAGAAGCCTACCCCTATGGGACATACTTTCTATTAGATGGGTTGTGTCGTGGTCGATGATGGCCTTTAGTACTGAACCACGGTTCACACCAGTGTTGTTGTTTCAATTCAGGTTCTTTGATTCAGTTTTATGGTTTAAGGTCGTGTGCCTTCGAGGAGGGTCGGGACGTATGGTATGACTTATCACCAAAGTCCTGATGCTTGCAACACATAAAATTTCATGCTATTTCTTTTCCTTGTACAATGTGAAAGATAGGGACACGATAAAAGATAGTCACAATCTCTCTCGCTTTATATTATATATATATATATATATA
>JAOUZG010008327.1:849647-860641 GCA_026289955.1 Argiope argentata | reverse complement strand
TTCATCATATACAGTCTTCCGATAAGACAATATACAGAGGGTAATAGAGGAATAAACAAAAGCGAAGTAAAATATGTTCTTATTTCATCATATATATTTTTTTACATTCAGAAATATATTAATGAAGAACTAAGCCTCTGGGTTGGAGCTTTCGGGCTTAAAAAGTGATAGATTTGATATTATTTTATTTATAAAAATGCTTTTAATTGTGTAGCAGCAATAATATGAATGCCAAAAGTACACTTAACAACGACTCAACGAACGCGTTTATATATTCAGTGAAAAAAATACTATGAAAATTAAAAATTAAAGTCTTTTTTAAAATAATTATATATATTTATTGAAGAAAAAGATTAAAAAAAACCCGGATATGATTGAAAAGCATAATTTTTAATTTTGTGTTTTTTTGTGTTTTTATATATTTCAGTGTTTTTGAGTAAAAAAATTATTTTCTGATTAAATTTTAGTTAAAATTAAAACAAAATTTTAAAGAAATCTTTGTTGTGGAAATACGAGAAATAAAAAATGACTCTGTTATTCGCCGGTTTTTTTAATTATCACCTGCTTTCAGAAATGTTTATTTTTCTAAGCTGTATCAGATACAAATTGTTGCATTTTGGTATCAGTTGAAAGGATTAGATATCTCCAAGGTCTTTGATACACACATATTGTCCGTAGAGATAAAGGGTCGGATTTCCAAGGACATCATTTTTTTATTTTAAGTTTATATCTAGTCACGTGCAAAGCAAATTCAATTCAAAAAGTTTGAAATAATTATGATGTTTATATTAAGTCATCCGGTTTTTCATTAGTCACGAATTCAAATTAAATATTTCGTTTAGTACTTTTTTATTTATTTATAGAGAACAAAAAAATATTAACTTGATTGAAAATTTTAAGAAGTTAATTTTTGAATGATTCTCTTTCTGAAACGTAGTTAGTTAATAGCAGTTATAGTTAATAGTAGATATAAGAATAAGAATAATAAAAAGTAAAAAAAAAATTAGTATAAAATTGTATTTTTTTTCTTTGCTTATGTAAAATTTCAACACACACACAACATAAGTAGTAAATTAACTTGCTGAAATTTGGCGATGGATTTTATCATGATTATGGTTTATCTGTATTCTGTATTGATTATGGTATATGGTATATCTGTAATTTCGAATCAACTAAGACAATCAGTTGGATAGTTATTCTCTCATGCATTTGTTTATGTGAATGTAGTAGCTTGTAAATGCATCGAGTTAAATTTATTAATTTGGGTATCAGAACTTCATGCTTTTTTATTAATTTACAACGCCGACGAAGAAGGAATTAGGTTTAGGATTTAGGAAGGAATTAGGTTATTCCTGTGCACACCGACGTCGTGGCACAGGGGTACCGTGTCTTCCCCGTGAGCATTATGGGTTCGAGTCCAGGTTCGTGCATTGCTGTTCTTTATTTGTTCTGTCTGCGGTATATATGAATGTTCCCTCCCGAAAAAAGGGGCTGAGCAAGCGAATATGATGCGTGAGTAGCTTTTCTATAAGCAATGTCTTTATGTAAAGTGTTCTCTCCTTCACTGAGCCCCGTGTGATCTTGTTGGAGAACGGGGATTTCTAAATTTTAATAAAAAAATACCATTGTGCATCTAAGTAAAAGAGCTATTTAATCAAGGATTTTCATCACATAAGACAAAACTATGCCCAAATTGCTCCATCACTGGTAGTTTATTCACCCGATTTCCATAAAAACAATTACGTGATTTTCAGTCTAATGCTATCAGCTGTCATCTGAATGCATATAATCAATTAATATTTCGATGAATTTGAACTATTAATTTGGAAAAACTGGTCCACCTCTAGAATCTTAAAGCTTTAATCTAGATAAATTTACACTCGTGTCCATAAATTAAGGATAATTCAGAGTCACGCGGAAATCGAACTCTAAAACACATATATCTTCCGTAAGATGACTACACACATCTTCAAAAATCATATGCAAATTGCAGGAAGCCACCCCATGACACCGATAGAACGTTACAGTGACGAGAGTGATGTATAAGAAATACAGGCAAAGAAGTAAAATTGTTCGAAAGCACTTTATAAGCCTTTCAGCGCAATAACCGTATAGTTATGACACAAAGGACGCATTTGGATGATTTTTTATGAGGAACTGGGCTGTCTGGAATGTAGGCGTACACAGCTGGAAGTATCCGGTTAACTTGGAATCGTCCAGAGTGTCATCTCCAGGCTTTGACAATGATTCCAAGATGATAGTAATGCGAGTAGATGTTACAGCACAGGTCGCCCCCCCCTGGAGTTACAACGGCAAATAAGAATCGGTATTTGGTAGTTACTGCCAAAAAAAAAAAACAGACGGAGCGCAACATCAGACTTCTCTCGTCAGCTCTTTTCGGCTCCTAGTGAGACAGTTTCAATACAAATCGTGTACAGACGCTTAGGGCAGATTGGTCTATATGCTCGTAGGCCAGTCAGATCTGTCGCCTGAGGTTAGCTTGGAGTAGAGAGCATAAAGTGTGGACACCACAACAGTGGGATTGTGTGATGTTTTCCGACGAGTCTAGGTTTAGCTTGCAGTCTGATTCTCGTCGGACATTCATATCGAGAGAGACAGGTACCCGTTACCACCAAGATAACATCATTGAAAGACACCATTAAGGTGTACAGGATTGCTCTTTTGGGGAGCAATCATTCTGGGTTCCAGAACTGACCTGCATGTTTAAATTGGAACCAGGACAGGCTAAATTTATCGGGACGTCATTCTGGAACAACATGTACGTTTGTTTCGGGGTGAATCGTAAACAAATGCCTTCGATCGGAGGTACGTTGGCCAATCCACCACCTGTATGGATAAGCCAACATTCTCATCGGACTTGAACCTAGTAGAGCATGTGTGAGACATGCTTGGTCGACGAATTGCAGCCTGTCATTCAACTTCTACATGTCTACCAGAAATTCGGAGAGCATTGCTTGATGTGTGGTGCAATGTTCCTTAGTATTAGATCGATAACTTGATACTCGGCATGCCTAGACGTTGTACGGACTGCTTTGCGTCGTCAGGAAGACATACTATGTATAAACCATCATACCAACCATGTAATATTGGTTTTTATGAATAGGTTTTTTTTTGTAATTTGCTCTAGGAAGCAAAAAAAAAAAATCGAAATTTTTATTAAAGCTATCAAATATATAGCATCTTTTTGTGCTCTTTAACCTTTAGTTTATTAAATAGGTTTTACAAATAAGTCACATTTGCTTTGCTTCTGACTGTTCCTTTTCCTGAACTTGCATTATTGAATGAATGGAATATTTTCACTATTATTGACCGTATATTTGAAAAAATGATTTGGATTTTGCCCTTAAAATGCTACTATTCTGTGCTCTAATTAGTTCAGTTCCTAATCAATATTCTTCGATTTCATTTTTACTTGACATCAATTTCATGCATAATATTTAATTTCTATTTTCACTTTGTTCTTTTTTTAAATCTCCTTATTGTTTTAAATGAGTTTTTTTTTGCATTTTAAGTCAACTCGAGTCTGGTACAACTTGGAAAATTTTGGTCCTTGTGCCATAAAAAAATCAATCAATTCCAGTCGATTCTTAAAATATCAATAATTGTCAGTACTTATATGCTTTCATGTAATTACAGGTTAAATATAATTTTCGAGTTCCTATTTGACATTTTGTTTTCTCAACAAAACTTTTGTCATTACTTTTTAAAGAGGTTTTTTTCCCCGACACATTTGACAACATCAAAAGTTGGTAGAAAGTATAGAAATAAATTGCTGTAATGCTCAGGATTTCGTAAATTGCTCTATTTCTAAGAAGTTGTTTCTAAGAAGAAAATTGAAATGGAACCAGATCCAGAAAGAACATCACCCCCTTTCGCCAAGGACATTTAGCGTCAAATATGACAACCCGATGTTATCGTTGGAGGACATCTTCCTACGGGAGACTAGACGCAAGAGCTCGGCGAGTTGACGATTTTGAAAAGTGCGCCAAGGGGGGTGATGGTCAATCCGGTCGCATGGAAGTTGCAAAGGTTATTAAAGTAAAAAGTGCTCTATAAATGCATACGAATTTCCTTGCCTAGTTTGAACTCTTCAAAAACACCCCTCCCCCCACACAGTAAAACTAGCATTGGGATTTTAGAGTTCCAGATACGAAATTCAATTTCACCAAGGTACTGTGCTGTTCATTCTCGGGCTCTAATCCTCTTATCCCACGGTCCTTTGCGCATGCGTCAGGATGCGTTTATTTAGTCAAAATACAGGTGACAAGAAAGATGAAAGGAGATGTTTACATTTAACCCTTTGCACTCCGAAACATAATTAGACGCAACATTATTCACTTAATACAAAGATTTGTTTATTGTCATGAAAATTAAATAATTATATTTCTTTTGAGTCGAATTCATTTGAAAAATTAATCTACATCTCTCAATTATTATGCAGGCGGTTCTAACAATTAAATTTGAAAAATAAATAAATAAAACGTCAAATTGATGCACAGTCTTGAATGGGGAGTCAGCGGCACCATCGGAGTGCAAAGGGTTAATAATAGGATGAACGTATTATTCCCGAACTTGGGAACGAAACAAATGTGGATATTGTCGAAGAAAGATACTGATTCGCAATAAAATACTTGGGGATGACGAGGAAGAATAAGCTCATTACCAGATTTTTATTTATTGCAAGGCCCCTAAAAATTAAATTATAAAAGATTTATGGTCTTAAAATTTAGTTATAATCTTTTTTTTTCATAATAATAATAATTCTTTCTATATTACAACATTATTTGTATTTGTTATTGAATTCTTTTGATGATATTTTAAAATTAACAATGGTAGACGATCTCTGTTATATTTTATGATATAATATAAAATTTCTTCTTAAATGAAGAAGCAAAGTTTTCAAGAGTGGTACGGGGATACCATTTAAGCAATCAGTATATAATCTTCAATTGAAATAAAATAATACTTTCAGAAACGGCACGGCACTTACATATATGTAAAAAATCAAAGAGAAACTCACATATATGTAAAAAAAACACAGAGAGTCAAAACAAAAGTATCTAAGGAAGCAGAAGTCAAACTTTAAGATTGACGAAGAGTATCGGAAAGAGCTTATCCTTTCTCGTTAAACCCCTAATCCAGGTAGAATCGTCTAAAAGTAGTAGTCTCGGGGTACTGAAACAAACCAAATTTGAGAATTGGTTGACCGTCTGTTTGTTTGTGTATCCGAATGCAGGTAAATGTAATAAACATAAACAGAATGATTTAAATCAATCGAATTCGGTTATCTTAAGACTGACTTTTGTACTAAATTGTGCAGTTAATTTTGACAAAAAAATGTTCGAAATACATGTTCTCCCAAAGATTCATAAAAGATTTATATTAAAGACCTATATTTTGAGACTATTGTTCGCCAACGTCATGGAAGGTATGTGCGGTCTCACTCAATGTACTCAGTTTTACGAGAATGATAAGGGAATCAAAATTTATTAGAGACTATGCGACACTGTTTAGGGGCTACTATTCTCCATGGCTTCAAGTTTGTTTAGAATTCTTTGATTCTCTCCTCCCTTTGTTTTGCGAAGGTGAAGGTTTGTCAATAGGTATAAATTTTTTTTGACAAAATTAACTTTGTCTCTTTGTTCTTTCCCAAGTGTAAGATTAGGATCACAAGACATCGTTATCTTGCATGGAGGAGATGCCGTAAAGGAAGGACTGAACAAAGCTGAATTGTTGGGCAGGCCGCCGAACAGCGCCCTGGAGAAGTTCAGTCCGTCAAGTAAGTTAGAACAATGTAAAATAGGATGTCATTTTAAATACCTCATCCTCAAATATTAAGTTATACCGCCCTCTCTTTAAACCACTAGAGCTGAATAACCGAACCGCCGCAACAGCAACACCGCCGGAAACTGTAGTTGAGTCCTGAAGGCCATCACCTACCACGGTGCAGGCTTTCTGGCACAGAGGTAGCGCGTCTTTCTCGTGTTCTGGGAGTTCCGATTAGGACATGGTGGTTCTTCTGTGTACTATCTGTGAGATGTGTGAATGTGCCCCCCCCCTCTTAAAAAGGGGCTGTGCAAGCGAATGTTAAAGTTAGGCAAAGTACCTATTTCTAGGTGCTCCGGTCCTTGTGAATAACATAGGCTGCAATCTTTCCCCGTCCACTCATGGACCTGGTCTAGCACTTCTGGACAATGGGGGCATGCAACAACAACAACAACTTACAACGGTACAGCAATTCCTGTTAGAAATACGTCTAGTCATCGATGGAAAAAGTCACCCCCACCTATTAGTGTACTCACCAGGGTGTAGCGATTGGCTGATCGGTACAGGCCCAAACGTCGCAGGTTCGTACAGCGACCTTCAATCGCTACAAGGGTGGCAAGATCCAATAACCATGCCGGAAGCATCTCATCCTCAGTTACGAGTTGCCCCTCTCCTGACATTATACTCAAATATTTAAAAAAATGTGTATGTTCGGATGTTTTTCATTCCTTGAGGCATTAGTTAACCGTTTGCACAGAATTCAAGTTTGAACTGCACAATGGCAAATCGAGAGGTCTGAACTTTTAGATGACAACAACTTTTAAAGTAAAAAAAAATTAGTTTATACTTAGCTATTTCAGAGGTAAAAAAATTGAGGAAGAGAGCAACTACTTACATTTGTTAATGGTTTATACATTTTCATCTCTTAACGATGAGTTAAGCAATGATCTTAAAAAATCTACACGTAAGGGTTTAAAGCATTGTATTGATTAATTTATAATTTTCAGCATGGAAAATGAATGCCTTCTAGAATGAGTGAGTTCATTTTGTATCTCTTACAATTGAAGATTATTTTTGTGATTTAGAAATTTAGCTGTTGTATTTCAATGACCTTAAAAGTTTAAATTCGCTTTGAATAGATTTTTAAAAATAGATTTGTCACGTAGGTACTTTAGCGTGGAACTCATTGACAAGCAAGAAGTAAGGCTAAACAAGTTTATTAACTCCACTCAATGAGTGAAATAAAACCCAATTCTGAATATAGTAATTGAGATATCTTTGACTTTTATACCAGCAAGGAAAGTTCCAGAATACTTTTCCGGAGACAGTAAGAAAAGTCCAGAATCTTCTCTCGTGAGAAAGATCCAGAATCTTCTGCAACACGAAATGAAGAAGTACATAAATTAAGGAATTAAATAAATATTTGCATAAATTTTAAATCTTACTGTCGCCAGCGGGATTCGAACCCAAGATCTCCGGTTTATCAAACTAGTGGGATAACCAATCGACTATAAATAGTCGATCGCTTCATTTCAATGAAGCAGTATTATTCCTATCAAAGCAGTTCCTTCTGGATAAATGCATTATAGCATACAAATGAAAATTAGTTGGATACAGAGAAGTTGTAAAAACATATTTTCATAAATGTGAAATTATATTTAATTTTAACACTAATTTTCAATTTTCTAAAATAATGTTATAAGTTGAATGTTAGAATCTGAATAACCTGTTATGCATTTATTTGCAATTCTATATTGAAAACGAAATTTTAAAAAATCTTCATCAAAAATAAAATAACGAAATTGATCTGTAAGAGCAATTTTGTTATATTCTGTAGGATTTATATTTATATATACGTGTAGACAATCCAGCCAGTAAATGCTTATATTTTCAAATTATTCATAAATTTATTGCGAGATACGAAAGATATTTGCGCATTAAAGTATTCTTTATTTTATTATCATGTGAGAACATGATTTGTTTTTGTTAGGGGTTTTCGAATAGTTGAAGGCAACAATTAATTAAAGCTCGAAATCGCATAGAAATGTTACTGTTACTTATGGCACTTACCATGGACAAGGCCGGCTTGCTGGCACAGAGGTAGCGCATCTGCCTCGTGTTCCGGAGGTCCCGGTTCGGGCATGGTTGTTCTTCTGTATGCTATCTGTGAGATGTGTGAATGTGCCCCCCTGTAAAAAGGGGCTGTGCAAGCGTATGTGTGTTTGTGTTTCATCTTCATTTGAGCTAGAAGTCAGACTTCTGCCCTCGGGTGCTCAGGGGTTCACACCCTCAGAAGCTACTGCACCCCTCTTTCCGCGGTAAAAAGCGGACACGACATCATCATCATCATCACCATGGACAAGCCCGCTGATAAGCCGAAGACATACGTTTCCTGTTTTACAAGTAGCGCTATCTAGGTTAAAGAGTACGACTTAGCTACACACACGTCACAACCCTTTTTATGGGGCGGACTAAGGATTGCGAGTCCAACGCTCTGCGAACCAGCCTACAGAAAGGAATAAAGTATAAATGGCAATGTTCATCAACATCTTTTAATCGAATATATATTTTTTACCCGCTTTTACGAGTATTGCATTATTATTATGTATGATTCTTTAAAAGCAGATACGTTATTAAAAGGTTGACCTGCTTTTATTATTGCTTTTTTCAAAATGGTTTAAATTACTCAGTGACTTAAATTAATAATTATTAATTTATTAATAATTAAGGCAAATAATTATCTTAAATAAATAAATTAAGATAAATAATTTAAATATGATGAGGTTCTCACATAATAACTTGAAATTTGCGATCATATGTTTCATTTTTCTTTTTAATATTTGTTTTGTTTAAATTTTATTTTTTGAATAATTTTTAATTGCATGAATACTATTGATTCTCTGCATTTGTAGGTGCCTTTTTCAGCAGTCATTTTCACCTGTGGAAAGAGCAGCGCAGGTTTGTGGTGCAGTCCATGAAGGATCTCGGCCTTGGCAAAACGAAAATCGAGGAAGACGTGATGGTAAGGCGAAACAAAGTTAGAAATTGGATTTATTTACGTCGATGAAACATAAAACTTTTAAATTGATTACAACAATCATATGTCAATTTCAACGTTTATCATTGTTAATACAGGCATCAGATTGAGCTCTAAAATGTAAATCGGGACGTTATCAATAAATATCTTGCAATTTATATGAATATCAACTTTTCTTAACATAAAGGATAGAAAGCAAGGCGGTGGAGGGTGTATAGGTTTTTATTGATCAATAAAAAACTAACTTTCTCGCCAAAAATCTTCATTTCCTCATCGACAATTAAGGAATGAATTCAGTTTGTTTTTTCCCCAAGCTAATGAGGTTAGGCTTTACATGCTTTCGATTGATTACTTCAAACGATTCTGTTTGTTTTCTTAAGGTTTGATGCAATTTAAGTTAAACATTGTTATTTAATCAATTTTTTGGAATTAAAACAACATAGAATAAAGAAAATTTAAAATTTCTAATTTTTATAGCGTTACCTCAACGGGCCTAGAAAATGCACGCATTTGCGTCGCCTCAATTGGAGTTGAAAAATCAACTTCAATTGAGTGTGTTCCGAGTCTGTTCTGATTTATTTTCAACCGACACGAACTTGATTTTGTTTTTTTCCAGGTATAATTTTTGATAAACTATTTATATTGAATTTATTTAATAAAAAGTATCTAAAATGAATAATTTCTTTGTTGATCCAAGTAGTAATTGACTTAAATTTTTATGTTATTTGTTTATTATTATTTTCAATCATTAATTTTAGAGTGGTATAGTCGAAAATGATTTTTGTACAATCCCGAGTATCTGACCTAATGTGGTAGAAACGGATAACAAAAAAGCCGGATAGGTCGGTGCTCCAGGAATTCATTTCTTTTCCCACCAATACTAAAAGAAAAGGTTTTTATACTAAAACTCACAGTTATAATATGTATTTTCCCCTTCTTATTGTGTAATAAGACCACCATTTATTTCAATGAGAACGCAGCCATGACCCGGTGAATAGTAGAAACAGTCGCTGACAACGTGTCGAGTTAAAATAGAAGATTCTGTACTGGTAGTTTATATATGCTTATATACATAAATATGCAGGTTTCAAGAATTTTTTAAAGAAAAATTAAGTTAAAGGATATAAATCTTTCACATTTTAACAAAAATTCTATAACGCCTAATTTAAATGCCGCAAATATAAAAAAAAAACCCTAACTAAGTCGTAAGATTAATTCTTACGAAAATTGGCTGAAACTGATTTTATTTTTCCCTGATAAATAAATGTTTATAAAAATATGAAAATGTAACTCTAAGATAAGAGTCAAAACTTAAAGTTTTCACGTTTTGGAAAACTTTTTATTAATCATTTAATAGAAGTCTTGCCTTCCTCATTTAATTAAGATAAAAGAAAACTAGGCCGGATAATTGAGAATAGGATACTTAGGGGTATACTGTATATATAAGAGTCATTTGTACTTTGTTTGAATTGGCGCTTCAAGTCATATGGAATGTTTTAATAGTGAATATTGATCACTAAAGTCTTAGTTTTGAAGGAGTGTTGGTGTTGTTACTTATGGCACTTGCCATGGACAAGCCCCGTCGATACATCAACAGATTTTAAGCCGAAAAGAGCGCCTCTTGTTTTTGAAGTAGCTCCAACTAAAGCCAAGACTACGACTTTAGCTACAAACCCATCACAGTCGCTTGCACAGATCCTTTTTACTGGGGGTTACAATCACTCATCCCACAGATAGCATACAAAAGAAAAACCATGTCCGAACCGGGTTTCCCAGAACGTTTTCATCATGTCAGAGCATGATGTTGTATTGGTTTAAGGTTTTTGAAGCCACAAAATGAACGGGCAGAAAACTGGCGATTTATTGCTTTTTGGGCATCAATTTTCTGCTTTTAGATTTATTCGAAAAAGGCAAAAATGGTTGGCGATTTTAAGCCGAATAAGCGTCTCTTGTTTTTGAAGTAACACTCATTTAGGGCCAAGAGTACGACATAGTTACTTCATGCGTCACTGTTGCTTGTACTGTCAATTTTTACAGGGGGACACAGTCGTACATCTCACGGATAGCACACAGAAGAACAATAATGTCCGAGTCAGGACCCCCAGAACACAAGGAAGACTTGACGCTACCTCTGTGTCAGAAAGCCAGCTAAAATTTTGTTGTTGTTACT
>JAOUZG010008327.1:816764-841457 GCA_026289955.1 Argiope argentata | reverse complement strand
AGCACAATTTTAGTATAAGGTCTTATTTATCTAAAAGAAAGTATTTGATACTAAGCACAATTTTAGTATAAGGTCTTATTAGTGAGAATGATGCACCGTTATATTAAGAATTTAAATTTTACTACATGTTTTAAAATTAATGAAACATATTTTTCATCCGACACAGCATTTTTATTTATAAGTTATTTGTAATTAATTTAATGTAGATAATTAGGAACCTTTGTTACGTCAATCAAGGTGTAAACAAGTCTTTATTGCATTTTGATAGTTGTCTGGCTGATATTATGGTGGGAGGATATGATTTACCAAAAGGAACGACCGTAATCGCCAACTTCTGGGCCGTCCATCACGATCCAAGATACTGGGACGAACCAGAGAAATTCAAGCCGGAAAGGTTTCTTAGCAAAGATGGGAAGTCGGTGGTAAAACCAAGTTACTTCATGCCGTTTTCTTTAGGTAAATGATTATTATATCATTGACATTATATAGTTTTAGAGTCAATAAGTATTAAATGGTTCAGCGTTGCTTAATTAATCGATTATGTGGGAATGTTGTGACTGTGATATGATGTTTTATCGATTCAAATGTTTTGTTATGATTGTAATCCCTCTAACATACCATAATAGCAAAGCCTGGATATTATAAGTTGTATGTGTGTATTAATGGGATTAAACTTCCTTATATATTTCGGGGAGCATTAGAATTAGAATTTTGAGTAAGTTCTTAAGAATCGAGAACTATTTCTATCTATTGGAGCCTTTAGAGTTTTTATACGGAGCTCTTCAATCCAATCTTTAGCATACATAGGAAAATAAGCGCATTGTTAATTGGATGTACATATGAATGGGATTAGAATTTTAATATATACTTTGCTTATATACCAAATATGTGTGACTATACACTCATCTCATATTTGTCTATGCATACATAAATAACTGTTAGAATACGCAGGAAAATATATGCACAAAATATCCATGGGGAAATTATTTCCTGGTAGTCAAAATGGCCTTGGAACACTTAGATACCATTAGAAATAGAATTTTTAATAAAGAATTGAGAAATATTCCCATCTATTGGGACTTTTAGAATTTTTATATGAAGCTCTCCAATTCAATATCTAGCACATTATTAATTGGATGTACATATGAATGGAATTAGAACTTTCATATATACTTAGAGAAGTTTTGCATATAGTTATCTACTATTATAAATGTGAAAGCTTAGATGGATGGATGGATGATGTGGTTCAATCACGCCAGAACAGCTGCACGAAATTGGATGAAATTTAGCACAGAGATAGATTATAGTCTAGAATAGGAGGACATAGGTTACTATTTATTCCGGTTAATGGAATGATTAATTTTTTTATTAAATAAAAAACTCACTTTCCAGCCAAAAATCTTCATTTCAGCACTGCCAAATTAATAAAACTTAGGTTAGTTTTTTCCCCCATGCTAATGAGGTTAGGCTTAACCTGTTTTCGACGGATTAATTCAAACGATTCTGTTTATTTTCTTAGTGCTCGAAAGCATTTAAAATTAAAAATTATAAATAAATCAATTTTTTGAATTAATTTTGAAGTACTTTTGAATAAAAATAAAACATAATAAAGGAAATTAAAAATTTCTAATTTGTATTGTTATCCGTACTTGTGTAGAAAATTCAAGCATTTGCGCTACTTCAATTGGTGTCAGACCGCAGATTCTCACACGCATCAAAATTTCCACGCTTACGAAGTCACGGGTAAAAGCTAGTACCTAATATATGTGGCTATACACCCATCACATATTTGGCCACACATGCATAACTTTTAGAATACGCAAGAAAGCATCTGTACAAAATGTTCGAGACATAAGAGGAATCTTCTATCCGTCAAAATGATCTTGGAACTCTTAAGTAGAATTACAAGTATAATTTTAACTAAGACATTGAGATGTATTTCTATCTATTGGGACCCTTAAAACTTTTAAGTAAAATTCTGTTAACCACTAAGAAGAAAATCAGAAAATGTTCCAAAAGTCATATAATATATATTAATACATTACTTGCCCCAGTGCACAATGCTGTTCGAATTTTCAATGCTGCTAGTTAAAAGCACTGCTATAGGATGGACCCGTAAACCTCCTTCCTACAAATCATGATCCTTCGTCAGGGTAGGGCTTAATATGACATTATTTAATACAATGACAAGTGTGACATTATTTAATACTGGTTTGACATTATTTAATACAATGTGAACGAAAAAAATGATTGATGGACTATCTTAAAATTGTTATATTCATACAAAATCTTTATTAAAATGGATGAATTTTTAAAGTCGACTTTTCTCATTTGGACGACAATTATAGTTTTTAGAATATTGGCAGCCAATGTTGATATTTGATTTATGCCTGTGATTCGGACCTGCTATTTAATTATTTGATTCTTTCATTTCTATTGTTAAATGATAAAGATTAAAATGAAATCTGCTATGCATATTTCAATGTATCACGTCATAACATCATATCTTGAACGGCCAAGCACCACGTGCTCATGCAAGTTGAATTATATTTTTATTCATTTTAATCGTTTCATTTGAATGAGTCACTTTAGTATTACATGCGATGCAAAAAAAAAAACTTTCTCTCGCATTGATTGTTTAAAAAAAATATCCCATTTCCTATTTATTTCATTTCATATGATCGCGTGCTCAAAATGACATTTTTTAAGGTTTTATTGGCTGTAATCATGAACTAATTTTTTTAAATCAGATAATTTGTAAATGGGATGGCACCAGGTTATTAAAAGCCGATTTTTTGAGATGCTCGTGCTGATAATAAAACATTTATTTTTCGCCCACGGAATTTTGTTGACGCAAAAAACCTGATCCCAAAAACAACATCATGCTCTGACATGATAATAAAGAAGGGATCATATGATTAGGTAGATTATACTAAATACAGGTAGGTATTAGAATATGGTAGAGAAGTGTAAAAATGTTATGCTCAGTGTTCAGTGTTATACTGATGTTATGCTATATATGCTAACTAATCAGTTTGCATATTCTATGAATATTACTATTTGAATATATCGAAACGTTACAGATGAAACAAAGGTTATTTACTTTTAGATGCTTAATTTTCTTCCCATCGTCGGATAAAAATTTTGAATCGTGTAATCTTCTATTTCAATTGTTTTCGTTAACCATTGTTACCTCTTGGAACTTGTTTGCTGGACAATTTATTTAATGTTCCTCTTTTATTTAAATAATAAATGTTCTTGAGAATTTAGTATAACAAACACAAAAATAAAGTAATTTTGGTTTCAAAGGTATACCGTCCGAAACAAAGTTTCAATTTATTTATATATTTATCAATTTAAACCACAATGAGTATATTTATATTAAATAAGCAAATTTTAAATCAGATTTTATTATTAATATAAATAACTAGCAGTATCAGCATAGCGTTACCCGTGACTTAGCATCCAAGAAGAAAAATTAGCTTTTAACTTAAGTCTAGCCTCCACCCGATATGACACGGGCATGTTACGCAACATCAAACGAACATAAAAATATGTCTAAAAATAATCAAAATTAGATACAAAACAAGTTTTTACAGCACACATTCAGAGATACTTAGACCGTTACAAAGGTAAAAACATGATATGTCCGTAAACAAAACGTAGGAGATCATTTCAAGGTTATATTTCCTTATTTTGAGCATAACGAGATTTGAATCGCTGTTTAAAATCAGACGTAAGCAAAGAATTGTGTCGATATGAAATACTACAGCTTTTACTATTTGCACATGCGCAGTTTGTGGTTTTCACGCATACGTGGATAAATTAAAATCGCAATTACAAAATTCCCCTTTTTATTTTGAGATGATTTTAATGAACTAAAACCTTCCGCAATAACTGCTCTACAAAATTGTATAAATACCTCCAATATCCATTAACTATTTCCCAAGTTGTTGTGGTTCCGACATACAGACGCTTTCAGGAGACTTCATTTTATACTGTGTATAGATAAAAATAAATATTTATCATCTTCAAAAAACCCTTTCTGGCTTAAGTAATATTTTTCTTTCGTTTTCTAGGTAGGAGAGTGTGTCCGGGTGAGTCCATGGCTTACTTGGAGATGTTTCTGTACTTCACCTCCATTCTACGAGAATTCGACATAGTCTTCCCCGACGGCACAAAGCCAACTTTTGATGCGAAATACATCGTCACCTACAGGTTGGAGCCCTATCTGGTGCGTTTCATCCCGAAGAACTGACGCATCCTCATATGAAATGGCTGTAGAATTTGCAAAGATGATTTCTTTAAAACAGATAGAGCGAGAAAATAAATCATCGTTTATTTTGGAGAAATGGTTATGTATAATATATGAGGTTATATATCTCATAATATCACACCATCCATGCATTTCATGTAAAAAATAAAAATCGCACAAAAGACAGAAAAATTGTTTCTTTTATTTTATGAAAACGAATTGCATAAATACATTTAACCAGTATTAACGTAACAAAATGACAGTAGTATTATAAATTAATTTTTGTAAGCAATCTATTATTTGCGGAAATATATTCATTTAAAAAAATCCAGAAATCACTAAACTGGCCTTGAAAAGGTAATCTAGATTTATAGAGCTGAAATATATGGTTTTTCTCGAGCAAATTTGTCTAATTTTTATTAAAATAATTTTCTATAGCTGTAAAATATAAAAAAGATTTTAGAAAGTTTTCATGACGATTAGTTAAACAACTGATCTTTTATTAATTAAAAATCATTTTACCTTTGTGAAAGCGCAAAAAAAACCGTCATCAAGCAAATATAACGGCGCTAGAGATTTGTTTTAGTAAATGAGATTTAAAGAATTCAAAAGTTGGAAAAGTTTTATTTAAATAAGATTAATATATCTTTATTAATACTAAAATGTTTTTTAAATCTTGAAATTTGTGCAATATTTCTTCTTACTTAAGTGTTATCAAAATAAAATATCTGACTATTTGTTTTTAATTTTTTGATAGAAATCGAAAATAGGCGTTAAGAATGATTATTTCCTACGACTATTTTCAATTTGAAATTTGTAAAAAATCATTCGATCGGATTTGTATTTTTTCGAGAAACTACGAGATTAATATATCTTTTTATTAAGTTACTCATTTTAGTTAAAAATAGAATTGCAAACAATAGAAAGATTTTCTGCATTATAATATTTTATAAAAGACAATATTATGCAATGAAAATAGATTATTTATAAAGACATTAAGGACCTGTTTGGATTCCGCCGAAACCTCACATTAAATGTTTTTACTCTTTCACTTACATTGCATACAATAAATTTTGCCTACAAATACTAAGGTTTTACAACAGTTTCTAAGGTAGGTAATTAAACTTTTTCTTGTAAAAAGAAAAAAAATCATTCATCTCAAGGAACTCTGAATATACTATTTAATATTATTTGGGGCTCAGATAGGAAATTTATTCATGACATCAAAAAAAGGATGTTGATATTGGGAATTTCGAAACTAGTATAAATTTTGCATGTATAACATAACATAACGCCATCCTGTGCCCCCGGTGCCTATAACGCTAAGTTATCTAACCAGTTGGATGAGCACAAGATGGGAGAAAGAGAAAAAAAAAGAAAAGAAAAAAGAAAAGAAAGAAGGGGGATCTGAACTTTTGAGGGACTTTTTAAGTTATAATTTTGGTTGATTATCACAAGGGGAATTCTTGTCTAGCTATTGTAGGTCTTGAAAAGGTCTTGATATTTATGAATATGGTTTACTATGGAGCTGATTTTGCTACGTGAAAGGGTGTTTGTTGCAACTCTCCTGTACCATTCTTCTTCCAGACTTCTTTCTGGCTTTCTCATGTGCCGTGAGAGAGTGAGTAGGCATTCTGTGGCATAGTGAATTGGCGATCCTATTTCCCCACAGCTACAGTAAGGAGAGTTGGCTAGATGGAATCTGTGTAGGTATGCCGGGAATGGGCCGTGTCCAGTGAAGAAAAGGACATTCGCTCTGTCCCAGTTGGCAGCGTAGAGAGAGACTTTTGGTATTATATTATATATAGAACAACCTGTTTCGCCTTCTTCCCATTCCTTTTGCCATCTTGTCATCATATCGATTTAGAGGATGTTTTTTAGATGATATCTTGGAAGCTTCATTAGATTCCGATCTTCATTCGCACTTGCCGCTGTTTTGGCTAGTTTGTCCGCCGCTTCATTCCCGTCATAGCCTACATGTGCCTTGATCCATGAAATTTTAATATGAGGGTTTTCAAGAAGAAGGTTGCGTAATTCACTGCTCTATTGAGTGCTAGGAGCTCAGCTTGGAAGACCGTGTTTTCTTTCAATAGGCTGGTTGACCACTGGTGTATAGTGACTGCATCCTGCATGACAAAAAATGCCGCCCCAACTCCTATTGATGATTTTGACTCATCCGTATATATTCGGAGTCCAAAATTCTGAGACCCACCGTCTTCCAACGAAGTTTGATGGGCATGGAGATGTTTAGAGGGGTGTGACGTCCAGCCCGAAGCTCTGTATTCATACTCAAATGGGTTGATATGTGGCATATCATGAACGATTCCAATGAGTCTGTGCAGTTCAGTCATTCTTACAATCATCTGAAGGTGTATATGAAGAGGAGGCAAGCCAAGAATAACTTGAAGAGCTGCAGTAGGCGTGGTCTTATACGCTCCCGAAATTGCCAACAAAAAAACCCTCTTTGGATGGAAGAGAGCTTTCTTGCCAATCAAACCGTCGGGTGGAGGCACCAAGCTCCTGCTCCATGTGCAAGCATCCTTTCAATGACTGTCTTGTACAAAATCTTTCTGTGCCAATGTTTAATTCTTCAGGATTTGCCGGCTATTTTAAGAAAATTGAATTATCGTTGTGCTTTCAATGATACTTTAGGTGAGTATTCCAATTCAATTTGCCATCAATATTGACACCTAGGTATTTAATTGAATGTGTCTGCTTTATTCTTTTTCCTTGCCAATAGATTCTAGGTCCTGTTGCCGATTTACTGAACAGAATAAAGTTCGTTTTCTCGGTGGACACTTCTAAATTATTTAAGTTAGCCCAGGATATGAAATGAGCTATTGATTCTTGCGTATTTTGTCTTAGATTTTCTTTTGTTTTCGCTTTAATGACTAGAACAAAATCATCGGCGAATGCTTGGATAGTTGTAAGGACAGGCCAAATTTTGCTAAGCAGATCGTTTGCCACCAAGTTCCATAGAGCTGGACCACTGCACGATCCTTGAGGGCAGCCTTGCTTTTGATCTCTTATGGCCCAGCCTTCTTGTGTATTGAGAATTATTTTTCTGGCTTGTAGCAAGTTTCCAAATATGTTTCTTAAATTTTTGGGACATTGGTTTTTATCTAAATATTTTACTACTGAATGGTGTTGTATATTATCAAATGCCCCTTTGATATCCACTGAAAGGACTGGGACATTTTCTTTTTCCCTTTTTCCTTCATAAATTTTTTCCATGAGTTTTTTCAGAGCAGCATCTATAGATTTTCCTTCACGGAATCCAAACTGGTTGTTGTTGATGAGATTATTCGATTCTAGAAAATATTTAAGACGCTGTGTAAGTAATTTTTCTAGAACTTTTCCTATAGTGGGTAAGAGAGCTATAGGTATATACGATGTGGCTGATTTAGGATCTCTTCCAGTTTTTTGAAATAGGATTATATTGCTTATTTTAAATGGATACGGGAATTTTTCTTGTAAAAGACATTTATTAAAATATTCTTTGAAGAGGGACGGGAAATTCTTGTTTATTGTTTTTAGAATTAGATTATCAATACCGTCATATCCTGGTGCTTTTCCATGAGGGAGATTATCACTGACCTGTGCTATTTCTCTTTCCGTGAAAAGGCAATCATTAGAATTGGTGGTGGTTTCATGAGTTAAAAATGGAGTAAAATTCGGGAATGGAAAAATTTGTTCTAATATATCCTGAGCTTTTTTCAGATGCCCTCCTTCTGGATTGATATTGTTCAGGATTGTTAATTGAGAAGAATGCATTGTTTTCCTAAAAGCAGCTTTAAAATGCTTCCCATATGGATTTGAAGCTTCAGTGCATAGATTTTTCCAACTAGCATTTTTGGCTCTTCTGACTTTCTTCATATATTTTTTTGCTTCTGTCTTCAACTGCAAATATTTTTCTGCTCTTTCTACTGAACTTGATCTTTGGGCCCTTCGCCTCAATGCTTTAATTCGTTTCTTTTCTATTTCTAATTTATCTGTCCACCAAGTTGGGTTTTCAGTCAATGGCTGTTTCTTGATTTTAAATGCTTTCATGCTGGCTTGAATTATTGTTGTCTGAAGAAGGGAGGTAAATTCATTTAGTTCTTGTTGGGTATTACAGTTCTCAATTATGTTAATTAGTTCTTCTACAGGAAACTTAAATGCTTTGTGGAATTTATTATGGTTTCCATGAAGGGTTTTAAACGTATTGAAGATGTGACTAGTAATTATTGTTCTTATTCTGGTCTGAATAAAGTGGTGATCACTAAACGATGGTTCTTCAATTACTTCCCAGGAAGCTATCTTAGGGATGATTTCCTGTGAACAGAATGTCAAATCGGGCCATCCTCTATCTGTATTTCTTGTGAAGGTAGGTGGTGCATCTGACGTATTATTGATGTAAAGATTATTAGCCAGTAGGAAATCCATTATTGCATTTCCCCTGTTGTTGGTGTCATGGTATCCCCAGAGAGGATTGTGGCCATTCAGATCGGCTCCTATCAAAACGTTTTCATTTGGTAGCATTCTTATAACATCCTGGATCTCTTGCAAAGTTTCATTGATATCCGATATTGGAGATGAATAAGCTGAAATGAGTGTTATAGGATTGTTATCAGAGTGGAGTTTGACCGCTATAGTATTTTCTAATTTAGCTACAGTAATTACTTTATGGATGGTTAGTGGAATAAAAATTGCTGCTTTATTTGAAGTGGATGTGAAAATATTCCAATACATCGGCAAACCTTGTATTTTATTGTTGTACACATATGGCTCTTGTACCAGGAGAATGTCTGTTTTTAATTTTACGACTGCAGGATGGAGGTGAGTGGTTGCTGCTTTGGCTCTGCCAAGATTAATTTGTAGAATATTTGAATTTTTATTGCAAGAGAAGGACGAATTCAAAGCAATGTTAGTTGTCATTAATAATCCCTAGTCCGTTTAAATGCTGCTAGCGCTTTTTGGTAGCAGGGGCATCGTGGATCTATGGCCATATGGTAGGTGTGCTAGTTCCATTGAGTCTATTCGACTCTGAGCAGTTTATACAGAAGAACTCATACAACTCTTTACTAGCATTTTAGGCACAACATTTAATACACATGACCAACTTTAAAATGGTATTTTTAATCTTTGTATATAGTGATCAATAGAAGAATAAAGGAGGTAGCTCTTCCACTCCCCTGTTACTATACAACATCAAAATTAAATAAGTTTTTGTTGTTGTTATTAGTGGAACTTGCCAAGGGAAAGTATCGCCAAAGCATCAGTAAGTTTTAAGCCGAAAGGAGCGTCTCTTGGTTTGAAGTAGCACCAACTAGGGCAGACAGTGCGACTTAGCTACTCTCTCATCAGAGTTGCTTGCACAGCCCCTCTTTACAGGGGAGCGCATTCATACACTTTACAGACAGAACGCAGAAGAACAACCATGCCCGAACCGGGACTTTCAGATCACAGAGAAGACGTGCTACCCCTATGCCAGGATGCCGGCATTAAATACGTAGTTTAAGCTACTTAGAGATTAAAATATCGCTACGTTTAATGGAAAAAAGCATTGTTTGAAAGAAAAGTTATATTCCTACACTCGTCCCGAGTCGCAAGTGCATAATTAATCGGTTTGTGCTTTTCTTTCTTCTGCACTTTTCTTTCCTCAACTTTGCTGAAACGGTTTTTGTCAGCTTTAATCTTCGAATTATCTCCATCAAAAGATTATTTATTCCTATAAAAATATAAGGTAATTATTAAATTTGTTGATTACACTTACCTATAATAAAAATCAGAAAATGAATGTATATGTCTGTCATAAGATCTCCATCCAAAAGGCGAATGATAATTGAAGACACTAAAGTATATCGATTTGGAGTTCATTCGAAGAATATTCATGTTATTTACAAATTTTAAAAGTCGTTATTTCTACAGATTTTAAGGGCTGCATGTACTAGACACTAAGCATCTTTAGATAAATAATTTTTTCAATAATTTTTTTTAATATTCCAACGATTTAAAATGAACTAAAAAGTATAAAACAATTTTTCCTAGCCCAGTGCAGATTTATAACATAAGCAGAACGACCAAAATACTTTTGTTACTGAATTTGTAAAGCAATTTGTATTATTAAAACAGGATAAATTATTTTATACTTTTCAATCCGTTTGAAAAACGTGTTTACCAATTATTATTTTTTCTTATTTAATATTGTGGCCGTGAAATTTTATAATCGATTTAAATTAACTTTCTGATGAGCTAATAATTTGGTATGGCGCCATCTATCGGCAAAAAAGGTTTTTAATTGATTGCAAAATTTGAACTGAAAATAAAGATAAAAAGTGAGTTATTATGGCATTGCCATCCAGTTCTGTACTACGTTTAAAGCTTTTAGTCTCTAACTCCCCGAGAAGATAGAATTTTTGAAATTAATTGCAAATTTACATCATACAGAGAAACAAATAAAATAGACTAGCGATTTAACAAAACCTGTTAAAAGAACTTTAAAAAAATGCAGCAATTTCTGCAGAATAAGAATTCTTTCGACCAAAGAACTATATCTCTTCGATGCATTTGTTTTCGGAAAAATAGAAAAGAAAAGGTATGACGTCATAGCCAGGTTTAGAATTTTTTTTCTTCATGAAATTTTAGAGTGGATGAGAAAAGATGTCATTCATTCAAAGCTAAAACATTTAAAAAGAAAAAATTCAGTTAAAGGGCTTACGAATGGAGAACAGTTTAAACTGAAATGGATGGTAATTAACAGGCTGTTATGCAAAGGATCAGGCGTCGTTTAATTAGGATGAGATGTTGCCCAAATGTGCAATATCAGGTATAGGTTGATGGTGATGCAGTCAGTGCAACCAGAAACCGTTTATCTTCCGATTGGAATGAGATGATTATTAAATGGATATCAATACCAACTACCAGTCTAGCATTTGCAAAGAGATTAATAGCTGATATTAGTAGAAATATTACAACCAAGGTTTTGACATTGATTAAAGGGGGTGTGTGAGTTGAGGATAGGAAGGGATTTGATGATATAGTCTGCACAGCAGATGGTAGGATTTTTTAGTGACACGTACACCTTTACATGCTGTCAGAGACAGAACAAAACGTTAACTCAAACACCAGTCCCCGTAATCATTTTGGTCACTGAACGGTTTGATGGGCATGTTATGGAATTTTTTATTAGAATATTTGCAGAAGATAAAACCGAAATAAATTTGTACAGAATTTACACACATATAAGAAATGATAACAATGTGAGATCATTTATCACGGTTTTCAACTTTGAAATATTATAGAGAAATTCAGAGGTAGCAATGGTCAAAAATGAAAAAAAAATATATGCAGTTAAGTAAACACATCTCGTACGTTAAATAGTGTCACCAACAGAAAAATGTGTAATAGAAATGTAATACTTTTGAATCGGAGTGATATAGTAGAACCAGATGGAAAATGGTACAGGTAGAGGAAATTATCAATCGAATCCAAAAACTGATAGCGAATACCTAATATTCGTAGCTTGTATCAGTGCTTGATTCTCTTACGTGACTGATATAAAGTACCATGATGATGTATTATTACCCAACATCATGTATGATTCACTTCAAAAATTAGAGTACACTTCAGTACTAGATTGGATATGTTTGTGCAAGTGTTAGAATCAAGGTCAGACTTTCGATTATTTTTTTTAATTCTTTGGGGACATCTAAAGGAAATGTTATAATGAATCCCATTGTTACAAGCAGATGAACGCCACGGAAGCAACGGGGGAGAAAGTGTTGGTGACGGTTGTCGAGGAGCTTCGCGCCAGCCGAATTGATTTAGCGAGGAGGATATTCTGGTAGTCCCCAGATCGTTCTCGGAGCGTCGCATTGCTTCTGGACGTTCGCTCGCTCGGCTGTATAAAGGTGTGTTGCCGCAATCTGGAAATTCCTCTCGGAAGAGTAGCGACTCGTTGTAGTGAGCTGATAGATTTTCTCTGGTTCTTAGTGAGCTGTGCTTATGTTTGCTGTTAACGTTGTATAATTGAGCCCGCTGTCATTTATTGTTTGGTGTGCCATACGATATCTGTTTTGCAGTCTGTGTTTATTGTGAGTAAGGCTTTTATTTACGCTGTTAGTGACTGTTGACTGCTGGATAGTTTTTATCTGAAGTTTTACTTTATCAAGTCATCCTGTAAATAACCGTAAATAAATTTGTTTGTGCTGTCCTCAAGTAAAGTCCATTCAATCCGAACCCGCTACGCTAAAAAGGTAACACTACTTTCTCCAGAAAGTGATTTAGTTATTGGCCTCCATGTTGCTTCAATTTTGTTTATTCTGAACATGGAATAAATCCTAAAACTGAATGACTGGACCTTCGCAATAGCAACACTAGTGTGAACTGGGGTTGTGTCCTATTTGCCATCGCCGGCCATTGTATAACCCCTCCCGAAGGAAGTACATCCCATCATCGATGAAAGGAGCCAACCCCCCACCTATTCGTGTGCCCTCCAGGTTGGCGATATCCAACCACCATGCCGAAAGCATCGCATTCTCCTTTCGAGGTGCTCTCCAGGAGGAGACAATAATGGAATAATATACTTTCAGTCATTCCATGGACCACATATCTCAATATTTGATATTCATCATACAGGTTGAATTGTTCGTTGATTATTATAAGCATTTACATATATGTAAATATCCTGTGTATATTAAAGCTTATTTTTAGTGTACCGATTTAAAACTATACTTTCTCTCTTTTTCTTCTTAAAAACTCAGGGTGAGAGAGGAGGCAGGGTTGTTTTTTATGAACAATTTTAATGCACTCAGAGAAACCTCGTTTTCCAGCGTCTGTTCGATGCAATATAATAAGTAATATTATGTACATTATATTGTACAAGCTCTATTATACACATAAACAATACTATATATATTATAAATAAGTATATAAATTTCATTTGCAGAATTAATACAAATTAGATCTTAAATTGTGATAATAAATGGTAAAACCTTATGGACGGTTCAATTATAAGCATCCAAAATATGGAAGCACTGTTTAGATTTAGTAAAAATTATTAATATCTGTCGCAAGGCTAAAAATTGATAATTTTACAGTAAAAAAAACCTTAAATATTGATTTCACTTTTAGTCAATAAAAATTAATAATAAATAACATAAGATATAATACAATTAATAATAAATAACATAATAATAATGCTTATTTTCTTAAATTATGCTTCACGTTTTTCATAAAAATTGTGCACAAAATAATTTAGGGTATACGGATTTATTTTAGTTCTACACTATAAGGCCATATTATTTTCAGTCGCAGCTGTTTGAATATGTATAAGTATAAAAAATAGAGGAAAATAAACTTAATAAAGACAAATCTTAAAGATATCGTTTTTATTTTTGCATTAAAAAGTGTAAATTTTCCATTCCCCTTTTTTACAATTTTTATGTTTTAATTTATAATTTGTGATCATAAATTGTATAGAATATTCAAATCATTTTTTTCAATGTCACCATTACATGGTATATCACTCATAAATATAAATTCGATTAAATTAACAATCAAATGCTGTTTAAATTCGGAAAGTATCAAAATAATATATTGTTCATGGAGAATTAATAACTATACAATTTTTCAAAACTCTAACACATCAAGGAACAGGTAGAAAATCAATTATAAAACTTATCTTTAAAATTGCGAAACAAATATAATATGAATAATTAATTTCAAAATTGTTTTTTGTTAAAATTTATTGATAAAATACTTTTTTTAATTAAAAAAGTAGAATGAGAAAATTATTTTATGAGATCAAGTGCTAAAATATTCAAAATTAAATCAAAAGGTCAAAAACAAGCTACGTGACAGCAGGCAAAATGAAGATTAAATGTTCATGAACCCAAAGATTAAAAACGTACGAACTGGCAATGTCAGAAGGTTTTTTTTCTCCCAATGGAATAATTTTAGTTACATTTTTTATGCGATCAAAGGATAAAATTTATTAAATTTACACGGAAATTGCAATACAGAACTGATATCAAAAGATCCCAAGATAAAAGTTTATTAAACCACTGATATAGAAAGCTACCTACAGTTTAATGAACTTTATTATAATAACAAAAAATTCTGATATTAGTTTAGTTCAAAAACTAATGAATAAGCAGTTTATTTGTTGTGGAGACAAATGACTAAGCAATTTATCTTTTTCTTATAAAAAGATGAAGCGAAATTGGAATTTACATTTCTCTAAGCTCCATTTACATAGAGTCAAGATGTACGATTTGTATATGTCGTTGGTACCTACATTGAGAAGTTCCGTTGAAAATATATTGCCTCTAATTAAACTCTATCGATATGAAATTTTACTGGGGATAAGTGTTTTCTTTTTTGCATATGCCATTGTGATGTTCATGAAAAAACTCAAAAGTAATTTTCCACCAGGACCTGTTGGATTGCCGATTGTAGGATATTCACCGTTCCTGTCCGCAGACTTATATTTGGATTTTGTTGATTTAGGGAAGAAATATGGCGATGTATTCAGGTTTGTTGCAAATTCTTCTATCAACTATTTTCTTTTTCAATTTTACAGAATTACTTAAAATGTCAGCGTTAATAAAATGTAATGTAAAGTTTTTATATTATATTTTATTAACATTAGTAATAAAATATAACGTACAGTATAAAATGTGTGCATGAGTTTTAAATGTACAGCTTTGTACTCTGTGTATTATCTGTTAATGCATTATACATGATATGGCATGCTTGATGTAAAAGCTGTTTTGAACGTTCCTACGGGCAGATCTTTACACTTAGGATTGTAATTATTTCTAGGATACTTGTCTCACAAGAAAAAGCTTTACAATATTTTAATTGGATTTTTAATTGAAAGCAATTAATTATACATTATATTTTATTAATACTATTAATAAAATATAACGTACAGCATAAAATGTGTGTATGAGTTTTCACAGCTTTATAATCTATACATTATCTGTAAATGCATCATACTTGTTAGAACATGCTAGATGTAAAAACTGTTTAGAATGTTCCTATGGGCAGAAACTTACACTTAAGATTGTAATTATTTCTTGGATAGTTTGGCTCACAAGAAAAAGTTTTACAATATTTTAATTAGATTTTTAATTGAAAGCAATTAATTATACATTATATTTTATTAATACTATTAATAAAATATAATGTACAGTATAAAATGTGTGTATGAGTTTTAACTTTACAGCTTTGTAATCTGTACATTATCTGTAAATGCATCAGGCATGATAGAGCACGCTTGATGCAAAAATCGTTTTGAACGTTCCTACGGGTAGATCTTTACAATTAGGACTGTAATTATTTCTTGGATAGTTTGGCTCACAAGAAAAAGCTTTACAATATTTTAATTATATTTTCAATTGAAAGTAATGAATCATACATTATATTTTATTAATATTATTAATAAAACATAATGTACAGTATGAAATGAGTGTATGAGTTTTAACTTTACAGCTTTGTAGTAGCTATGTACAGCTGTGTAGTCTGTACATTATCTGTAAATGCATCTTACATGATTGGTCACGTTTGATGTAAAAATAGTTTTGAACGTTCCTACAGGCAGATCTTTACACTTAGGACTGTAATTATTTCTTTCATAGTTTGTCTCACAAGAAAAAGTTTTACAATATTTTAATCATATTCTAATTGAAAGTTTATTCGTCAATAATTTCATAGCATATTATTGCAAAATGTATTTTTAAATCACTTTAATGTATATAAAAAATGAATTTTTCAATGATTTCCTCTCAAATTTTCTCTAATCTTAATAATTCTGGAAAACATATTTCTTTCAGAAAAACATTTTTCACTGTTTTAGTTTCTGCACATGTTTATATTTGATTTGAGGGGTTTTTTAAATATTTTTCTAGAATCTAGAAAAATAATCTAATCTAAAATGTTATCGTGCTGCAATGTTTTGAACTACAGGTACGAATATCTCTAAAATGTTTTTTGGATGAGTTAACATTAAAGTCAAAAATGGAGGAATCAAAGTTATTGATTTGGATGATGATTTTTGATGAGTCAAAGTTATTGATTGATTGATCAAAAATCGAAGAATTAAGACTAATTACTCTCCCGCTACATTACATCTGGCAAGAGATTTCAATTTCTATTTGGAAAAGTCGAACAAATATTCAATCCATTAAAGCTAATATGTTATTTAAACATTACAGCATAAATTGATATGAGCCAAATGTTGAATAAATTTTAAATGTAAATAGCTTTTGAATGTCCCGATGTTTTAACAAACATCAGTTATTTATAAATTTGCATTTTTTCTTTAATAAAACGTATTTTAATATTTCTGGTCCATTAAATAAAATAACTAAAACTATTTTTCTAAATGATGATTGTATACTGAAATTGATATTTAAAACAATTTTGTTTAAAATCACTTTTCCAAAACTCATTAAAATCATTAAAATAGTATTTGAAAATCATAGTAAAGTCATAGTTATTGTCTTAGACACATTACCCAGAAAATAAGTCTAATACTAATAATTCGACAGATATTTTTTCATTAAATTTAATCAATTAAATGCTGTATTTTTTAATCTATAATATACCATTTTTAAATTTTAGTACTGCTCAAAAAGAATTTTTATGCCCTCAAAAGCTTTCAAAAAGTCAATTTTTGAAGTTCGATTTTGTACTTCATTGAGCTCTGTCACGAGGTGACTGCCACAATCTAATATAGCGCCATCTAGTTGTGAATTGAAAAAAAAAATATTTACAAATTCCATATTAAATATAGTTACGTGTAGCGCCATCTAGTAATAAATTTAAAAAATGATTTACAAATGCCATATTAAGTTTAGTTGTTAAGTGTAGCGCCATCTAGTTGTAAATTAAAAAAAAAGTATTTACAAATTCCATATTAAATATAGTCGTTAAGTGTAGCGCCATCTAGTAGTAAATAAATTAAAGAAAATATTTCAAAATTCCTTACTAAATATAGAGTATATATTTTTTCTATGTAGTGTTCGCTTAGGATCACAAGACATAGTTGTTTTACACGGAGCTGAAGCAATTAAAGAAGCAATGAACAAACCTGAATTTCTCGGAAAACCTCCTGTTAGTGTGTTGGAGCTTGTGAATCCTCTAAGTGAGTTTCATTTTACATTTGTTCTACACTGTATATACGTTCATATGAAATGAATTCTACTTATATTAATATAAAAGGAATTGTACATATACTCACGAGATATTTTTTGATATTTACATTCTTTCATCTTACAGTTTTGAGTTTTATTTTTCGCTTTTAAGCCATAGCTCTTCAGATTTCGAAAGATATAAGATAAACTTTAAAAAAATAAAATTTAAAGTTTGTTTTGGATCATATATGTAAGAATCTTTATTTTTAGCTATGAAGATGTTTAAGCAAGATAATTCGATAAATTAAACCTCCGAACTATTTTTTAATAAAGGCAAAAATAAAAATTTTAAAATATTATCCACTTTTGGCGAAGGGGCCGGGTAGCCTGGTTAGTAGAGCGTTGGACTCGTACTCCTTAGATTAAGGGTTTGGAGATCAACGGTCACGATTCCCCGAGTGTATGGCGTCTGGCACTAGTTAAATCTGTTCGTGGTCACAAAGTCCCCCATGTTGAGAGTAATACCACTGGGGGTACTGGGTCAGAGGTGATCGTTCTCTGATCCAGATCTAAATTACGATCTGAGATGAATGAATGAATTTGCATGAATGAAATCTGCCACCTAAAAAGGGTTGTGACGTGTGAGTAGCTAAATCGTACTCTTGGCCCTAGATGGCGCTACTTGTAAAACAAAGAGACACATTTCTTCGGCTTAAATCATCTGCTGATTGTATTAGCGGGGGTTTGTCCGAAGCAAGTGCCATAGTCATAACACATACACTTTTGGCGAAGAGCTGGGTTATTGAAATTAATGACAGCTAAAAATTTCTATTAAATATTTGTGACTTTATTTTAATGGCTCTTCCGGTAAGATATTTTTAAATTTTAATAAATTATCTTCGGAGATAATAGCCTTACAACATTTTGTCAATTTTGTAATGAATAATTTTAATTTTCCTCTATATCTTTATACATATAATTATATTATATCACTATTTATAAATGAAGGTAATATTAATGACTTAAACACATTTCATCATTGTTTAGTTCTGCATTTAAATTTAAAGAATTACAAAATATTTCTATTGTTAAGTTTTTAGCATAGCGGGTTCGGAATGAATGGACTTTACTCGAGGACAGCACAAACAAATTTATTTACAACTATTACAACAAGGTATTTTCAGGATGACTTGATAAAGGAAAACTTCAGATAAACACAATCCAGCAGTCAATAGTCACTTGCAGCGTACAATAAACGCACAATAAACAGCGTCACTTGCACAATAAACACAGACTGCAAAACAGATATCATATAGCACAGCAAACAGTTTATCACAGCGAGCTCAGTAATACAACGTTAACAGCAAACGTAAACACAGCTCACTAACAACAAGCGAGATAAGTAATCCGTTTGTCCAACGAGTCGCTACTCCTTCGAGAGGAATTCTGCCAAGTTGCGCCAACCCGTCCCTTATATAGCAGAGCGAGCGAGCGAGCGAGCGCCCGGAAACATGCGGAGCTTCATGGATGATCCAGCAGCTACCAGATTATTCTTTTCGGCAAATCAACTTGGCTGGCGCGAAGTTCATCAGCCGCCACCAACGCCTTCTCCTTCGATGCGCTTTCTCCTCGCCCGCTTGTAACAATATCTTTATCACTAACAATGAAAATGAAAGGACAAAATATTAATAGCAACAATGGAAACATTTTGAATTTTTCTTCATCAATGAAATATATCGATATGGGCTACACTTAAAATATTTTTTAAAAATTAATTTAATTTTCATTGATTTAAAAAAAAACGTTAAGACAGAAAGTAAGGAAATTAATAAAAATATAATTTTTAAATTTTAAGAGTGTGTAAAATGACGTTTGTGTTGGAATATTTTCTGAAGATTACGGGAAAACGCTCAAATATAGCTAAGTTTTTAATTATTTCAAATTTGACAAAACCGTCTCTAAGTGCATATGCCTATTATTCAAAGTACTTTTAAGCCAAGTGTGGTAACTCTAAGTCATACCGTCTAATTTTTAGAGCTTCAATACGTAGACATATTCAATTCTATTAGTATTAGAGGAGCGTCAGTAGATACAGCATTAACTCATCTCAGTTCACGAAATTATTAAAAAATGACTTAGTTCCCTTTTCTATCGCAATGACGCATGTCGTTTAATGCCTAATTCTGAAAGAGTAGTTTTTAAATTAGCTGCGAACAAATCAAAATGGCCAAAGGATTAGATTTGAATGATTTTTTCTAAAAATACTTGATATTTTCTATAAATAAATATAATACTGATCTATACAGATGATACATCAGTACAATATTTTTCTCTGGTTCTTAATTGGCTCAGTTGATTTTCTTTAGAATCTTTGGTTGTATAATTTTTACTGGTCGTGAAATAAATAATTTATTGCACGAAGTACTATGTTAAAAATTATAATTCTTTTTAGGTGCTTTTTTCGGTGCTAATTTTGAATCATGGAAAGAGCAACGAAAATTTGTCTTGCATTCAATGAAGGATCTGGGGCTTGGGAAAACCAAAATCGAAGAAGATGTAATGGTAAAATATAAAGTTGCTATTTATCGAATTATATTATTTTTAAAATTTTCAACTCATTTTTTATTTCTTTTTATGCTGCTTACAAATATTCTCTTACTATCATTGTTTAAAAGATTAAAACCGTTTGTATTTAAGGTAATTATTTTGATGTTTAAGCATAATACTTTTTATATAAGTATAACACTTTTGTTGTGTAAGTATAGCAAACTGTTTTCTTTTTTTTCCATTAATACTATTCGTTCACATTTTTCCTTTGTATATCTTGTTCAAATTTTTAATCGTTAATAAAATACTTTTTATTCATCCAATCAAGTTCAAATACATTTTTAAAAACTTGTAGCGGATGACACTTGTTGTTAATACTGTTTCTTCAAATATTAATTCATTAAAAATAAAACTAAAAAAGTTTATAACATTTTATATGCGAGCAGCTCGGTTTCCAACCAACAGATGGCACCACAAAAATCTCACACAATTTTTTTCAATTCCTGCTACATTTTTCTTTGTTGACCTAAGTAGGAATCGACTTTATTTTTTTAATATTATTGTTATATTAATATCTATTAAGCAGAACTTTGTAGAAAAGAAGCAAAGAAGTTAAAATGCTAAAGAGTGCATTTTTCTCCCAACACCAGCATGAATAAGTCCAAATCATTCATAATCACCCAGATCGCATTATTTATTTTGGCGAGAATTATGCCGTGTTTGCTAGAATCAGTGCAATCGTCAGATGCCAATATTTGATTATTATTTATATAATATTATATTCACTATTTTTTTTTACAAGTTAAGGTTTTTACAATGACCAGCGCCACCATTTGCCTAATTTTTATACAACGTCATCATCAAAATTTCATGACAAAGCGAAAACTGGCAACAATTGTTTTAACTCAGGGACAACATATTATCTTGATGATGTGCAAGTACTGTTTATGGCATATAATTAATTTTTAAAGGTTAATTTAAATCATGATTTGTTTGTAGGATGAAATAAATCACTTCATTCAAGTACTAAAAAGCCACAATGGCCAACCAATGGACGTGAAGCCTCCTTTGACTCCTAGTATGTCCAACAATATTTCTGCCCTTGTATTTGGGAAAAGATACGAATATGATGATCCCGAACGCCAATTCTTGGATGAAAATTTGGAACAGGCAATCGAATCCTTTGCGCAGACATCTCCGGATGTGTTGTATCCCTGGATGAGACGCATTCCTTTCTTTACTAAACTTCTGACAGTCGATAAGTCATTGACGGCGTACAATAACTTCAGAAAATTTTTCGGGTAAGATCAAATTTCCTCTCAATCTAAATCTGCCAGGATTTAGTGCTCTATATGTCACTGGAATAATGTCCCGTTATTTTTAAAATAATAAAAATGCTTAGGTTTTCAAATCATATAATGTACTGAAGAAGTGAATAATACACATATTTATATATTACCCAAATAAAGATTCTTTGAAGTTAGTAAGCGAAGCGAGGGTGAATATAAATTCCTAGTTTTATATGAAATTATTAAAAGTTATTTATTTTGTTGCTTACAGAAAAGAATTAGATAAGCATGTACAGAGTCTGGATCCCAATAACATTCGAGATTTCATAGATAGATATCTACTGGAAATTGAGTTGCAAAAGGAAAAAGATCCGAACACTACATTTCACCGTAAGTATGAAATACAGTATAATTTCCGATAAAATCGCCTTTTATCATGTCAAAACATGATGTTGTCTTGGGGATGAGGGTTTTACCGATAGTAAAAATCCGTGAGTAAAAAATAAAAATTTTATTATCTGCACTAGCATCTCAATTTTTTTGCTTTCAATAGCGTGTTGCCATTGAATTTATAAAAGGTTTGATTTTAAAAAAAATAAGTTATTGACTACAGCAAATAAAACCTAGAAAAATGTCATTTGAGTACGTGATTGTATAAAATTAAATAAATAGGAAATGCGATATTTTTTTAAAGCAATCAATGCGAGACAAAGTTTTTTTTGGATCCTTTGCAGTACTAAAGTGACTCATTCTATGAAACGATTAAGATGAATAAAAATATAATTTAACTCGCACGAGCACGTGGTGCTTGGCCGTTCAAGAAATGATGTTCTGACACGATACATTGAAATATGCATGACATCCTTTTATTTTTTCGATTTTGAAATATTTAAACAAAAACTATTTATCATTCAACATTGAAAATGTAAAATATCAAAGATTGGAATTTCTGATTCTGGCTAATTTTATCTCCCCAAGCTGCGATAAATTCGTTTCGAATTTCTGATAACATGCGAATTTTTATATTGCTTTTAGATCTTAAGAGATATTTGTGGAGTATGCGATCGTACTTTGCGATTGAATACTCTAATTTAAAAAATTTTTTTCCATGAATGCTGGTATTTGTGACTATGCTAGGTCAAATTTTGTTTCACGAGGAATCTTGTAATTCTAATAATTCAGATTATAATTTATAATTAGTAATACAGTGTGTCAGTCGCTATAGGGTACGGACGATACCCGCTTTTAAAGAAAGTTTCCAGTTCCGTCTAAAAGAATATAACAAAAGCTCTTCAGCCATTTCAATCGATTTGAATTATAAGCACAGGAAATATGAATTTTTTTAAAATTTTTATTTTACATTACAAGATATTATTACCATTACTTCTCGTGAAATTTCACAGCTTTTATCATCCTCTCTATACTACGTCATTGTGACATCACTTAAAGAATCCTTCTGCACATGGCATATATCCAATGGTATATATAGAAACTAGGATATATCATAATTTCATATTGTCTCTCTCTTATATATATATATATATATATATATATATATATATATATATATATAATTCATAACTTTTAGCAGTGATTCGTGAACTAAGAGAGGTACACTTTTGTTATTTTAAAACTTCGCTTATTCCACCAGGAAGCATAATTGATGTAGATGCAAAAAGCAATGAGGCCCGTCAATCTATAACTCTGCACAAGAGTGAAAAATGAAAATTGCGAACGAAATATTTATCCCTCTGATTACAAATTGCGAGATTCTGATAGGGATTTCTTGTCGATTTAGGTAAGAGAAATATAGGAATATTTTTTAAAAAATTGAATCAACACATTGTTATTCCTTCGTTCGGAGAGTGAGAACGTATTGATATCAGAAATATCATAGAGCCTCTGCCGCACTAATCAAAAAAAATGGTGGAACTGGAATAGAAAACAAAAGAACATCCTGGAATGTAAAATTAAGAAACTAATCAGGATTCAGTCTAGATTTAGAGACATCGTTACACACACACACAGAGAGAGAGAGAGAGAGAGAGAGAGAATCAAAAATTCAGTGGGAATGTTTCTGACTTAGGATTTGGAGAAAAGAAAAGAAATCTATGCAAAATATTAAATGATTAAAAATATCTATAGCTTTTAGGTAAATTATGCGTATATTTTTTATTTTAGAGGCCATGTTGACGAGCAATGTCATAGATATTTTTGTTCCTGGAAGCGAAACGGTTCGAACTTCCATTTTGTGGATCATTTACATCATGGCAGCCTTTCCGGACGTTCAGAAGAAAGTTCAGAGGGAGATAATGGAAGTGATAGGTTCCGAAAAGACACCGGAATATACGGATATGAGAAATATGCCGTACACGCACGCTGTGATATTAGAGCTCTTAAGATGGAAAACGGTAGTCCCATTGAATCTCATGCGATAGTAAGTGTTTTAGAATAAGATATCTGTCTAGAAATAAACTTGATAATTGAATGTTTCATTTTTTAAAGTTCCGTTTTGACTCAAGCAGTAACTGGACTTTAGCTTTGAATATAATAATGAATCAGGCTTAAAAATTTTAAACTATGCTTTTCTTACAGTACCTTGGCCGATACCACAGTGGGTGGATATGATATACCCAAAGGAACGATCGTATACGCCAATTTCTGGAGTGCACACCACGATCCACGATATTGGAGTGAACCTGATAAATTCATACCAGAACGCTTTCTAAGCGAGGATGGCAAATCTATTATAAAATCGAGCAACTTCATGCCGTTTTCTTTAGGTAAGTTTTCGTATCCCAGAATTGCTTAATTAATAATTTTGGATGTACGCAATCTTTTATAAAACATAATTTTTTCATAAAAGATTAATATCAGCTTTTAAAATTTGATACTTTAAATAATTTTTTAACTCAAAGTATTCCCCTCAGGGTGCACCTCGAAATGAGGATAAGATGTTTCAACCATTGTGGTAGGATAGATATATTAATGGGTTGGGGTAGGTTCCTCGCATCGTTGATGAAACGTACTTCTTACGGGAAGGGTTGTCACGTGGCCGGTTGGTTGAATGTGAGTTTTAGTAGTGCAAGAGCAAACCGAGGCTAAACTGCGCCAGACGTATGATTAAAATATTAGAAATCTTTTATAAATGAGAAATTTGGTGCATATCAGTAAAAAAAAAAAACATTAAACATTTAATGGTCATGTGACAGAGGAAAATTTAGATTATCTGTATGTCCACTATCGAAGGTTAACATTCAAACCCAATAGGATAGTACCCCTTTACTGTTGAAAGATAAGATTTGTGTCGTCCTCAAGTAGTTGGGGAAATAATCATTTTTCTATTTGTAAAGTGATGTTAAAAAATAAATTCCGTATCATTATTTGAAAATATATTGTATCATTATTTGAAAATATATTGTATTTAATGATTTTGAAAATAATTTTAAAATCTTGATATTCATTTATACTAATCCTGCAG
>JAOUZG010008327.1:764770-811733 GCA_026289955.1 Argiope argentata | reverse complement strand
TATATAAGGGAAGGGTTGCCGTAAGAGTGAGTGAGTTAGTTGAGAGTCCCTCTCTCTCGGAAGAGAAGCGTCTCGCTGGACTAGCGGATTAGTGAGCTGTGTTTACATTTGCTGTTAACGTTGTATTATTGAGCTCGCTGCAATTTACTGTTACTGTGGAATACGACAGCTGTTTTTCAGTCTGTTTTTACTGTGCGTAAGGCTTGCATTTATGCTGTAAGTGACTGTTGACTGCTGAATTGTTTTTATCTGACGTTTTACTTTATCAAGTCATCCTGTATATACCTGCAAATAGATGTAAATAAATTTGTTTGTGCTGTCCTTAAATAAAGTCCATTCAATCCAAACTCGCTAAGCTAAAAACGTAACAACTGGTGTCAGAAGTGGGATTGAATGGTGAAATCTAGAGCGATGGAGGAAGCAGAGAAAACAAAATTCGAACAGCTTTTTGCTTCCATTAAAGAAATGGAGAAGAAGAAGGGAAAGAGAAGATGGTGAAGAAGATAGAACAAGGGCAAGCTATTATTATTTAAGCAATCAACATCAAAAAGATGCTTTGGTGGAGAAGGTTCAAGAGAACGATACGAAGATTCGTAGTATTCAGCAGAGTTGTGAGCAGAATGTTGAAAAATTCCATAGTTTTGAAGAGGTTTGAAAAAGTGGACGAAATATTGAACAACTTTGAACAGGAAATGGAGAGGAAGGTCGAGGAAAAATTGAAGAAATGAAGAATGTTCATAATTATCTAAGTATGTTATCAATTAAGAAAGAAAATATGCAACATACATTTTGACTGTTGTTTAGATTCATGAACTGATTTCAAGAAAATATATGAAAAATAATGCTTAACGCTTCAAAATGTATTTTGCGCACATTTTCCAGCATCTCAAAGCAATAGGTTTTTTTTGCTTCTTTCAATAAAAATAAATCTTATTTCAAACCAAATACCAAAAAAAACCTATCATGAGTATCCAATGCTTTCAAATTTGAGCAATTTATGATACTTCCCTCCTTATTTTTTTGTGAAAAGTCGTCAAATGAAATAAATAATAATAATAATAAACAGAAATGGTTAAATGTTATGAGATATGAGTATATAAGATAAAAAAACATTTTAAAATAAATGACTGGTAGTTCAATTTAGTAATAAAAAAATTGAGCTCCCATTTTAAATAGAGCGTTCAATTTCCAAGTCAACTAATTTTTCTTTGCCATTTATTTTACCTGAAAAGTCTCCTTAAAAAACAAGATATAATTTAATACCTTTAATCCGGCATTTGAAAATTGCCACCAAATTTTGGATTCCTTAACCACCAAAATAAATTTAGATTTAATAAAACTGTTGGCCCTCGAATTTCTCATATCTAACTGATCCTCGTCAACGCTATCAATTCTTTAGACAAATGAATAATGGTATTTTATATTTGTCTTTCAATATAATCGATTAAAATATCATAATTACTGTAAAATAAGCCATGGATTATTCGAAAGGGATTAGTTTCTCCATTTCAGCTGAAAATAATTTAAGTCATATTCAGATTCTTCTTTCAAATTTGTTTCTGTCTAGACATCAGATTTTTTGTTCGCGTCAACACTCAACATCAGTTATTATCACTTCCTTATTGCTAACCAACTTTCAAGCTTGAAAAGTATTCTGTTTGCAGATCTTATGGCACGTGCTTTTAAAATGTCAGTTGCTAGTTCTGCGTAAAATAATAAACAATATTGGCAGGATAGGACACTGCCATGTTTCTACATTAAATACATTCACTTCCTGCCAAATAAAATAAATTATGCAAAATGCAAGAGAAAAAAACAGCTAGCTACCTGTATTTCGGCATAGGCTCTGAAATTCTATCTTCACCTCAGGTATCAGATGATAAATCCACGTTTTTTCCCAAGTAACGATATGGCTCAATACAGGAAAACACTCCACCTGATATCACATTATCCGGTAGTCCAATTTTTTGTGCGAAATTTTCAATACATTACTCACGGAGAATTGAAATTTGTGTGCAATCTCTCTCACATGACTGACTTAGATTTTCGACAATAACATGTATTGGTGACCGGCTTATCCGATCTCACCTTTGATCGGCTCCTTATCTCTTCTGTCCAGTTCAAATTCCTCGTGCTTTCCCTAAATTATATTTATTTTGTAAACTTTCAATAAAATGGGCGACGAATTTCAAATTGAAGATTTTTTTTCTCATTCAAACCCAAAAACCTTCGCCAATCGCGTATGTTAATGCTGCCAACTTCTTACAGGGATTTAGGAACATTAAGGTACAATGAGCTCCAAGTATTCGCTTTTTCGTACCCTTCAAATAATATTTCTATGCCACATGAGTCAAAAGAGTTTGTTTTGTACTCCTTCTTATCCGAAATATTGATTCATTTCACATGTATTAACCTCTTTGAGAAACTCAGAGCTTATATAACGGACTTTTGAAAAACTACGTAAAAGGGCATTTTCTTCTGATAAAGAAACATTTTCAATCTACTCACAATCACAATTTTGGCGAATACTGTTATCTTCTAATTCCGTGAAAGCGTTAAAAGAAATCATGTAATCTTGAAGTTTCTAGCAGCGGATAAATATCAACTGGAACGTGTTGATAGTGATAATTTTTTATACATACATCTGTGACATTTGACGTATATCGTTATTGCCATCTAAGAAAACATGAAAATGATAAAGTTGAATGTATATATATACAATAAAAATCAATTCCAACAGCTTCTGAAGACTCATCCTTCATATGATCAAGAACTTCTTTACCATTTTCGAGAAAGGCTGCAACAAGATTTAATAGCGAGAAATATTCGATTTTTTTCAAAACTTCCAGTTTATAAAACTCTTGGAAATGCACTTTTCCTGGAATATTTTAAAAATTCCCGGATTAAACGATACCGTTGAAATTTTAACATCTTTGAGTGATGAATACTGCAATGAAATCTTGATTGGATTTTGCATTTTCTTTTTGACATATATAATAATATTGCTGATAAAGAGTAAAAAAAGTAATTATCCGCCTGGTCCTATTGGATTGCCATTTATAGGATATTTGCCTTTTTTATCAGAAGATGTGCATTTGAATTTAGTTGAATTGGGGAAGAAGTACGGAGATGTCTTCAGGTGAGTTATAAACATAGTTATTAAAATGCAGTTTGATTCTTTATTAAACTTCTTTATTAACTAAGACAACTGAAGGTCAGGATATCCATATTCAAATGATATTCAAGATAAATGTTTAAACATTTAAAAATTAACTAAGGCTCTGCATAATAATACACTAAAACAGTTATAAAATTTCAACAAAATGTAAAACTAAACTATTAATAAAACTATACTTTATAATAAATGAAGATATCACATTTTTTTGCATTTGACAGTTTTTGGAACATTGTATTGTAAACGCTTTATAGAGCTAACATTTATAGTATTTTCAAAAGTATTTCTTTTTGTAAGATAATAATGCTGTGGCTTTACAACGGTTTTGTGGTAGCTTCTGTGTGATTATACACATCATATTTGTGAGATGAATTTAATATCTAATACTATTAACAATGATGTTACCCGATTCACTATCTTACTAACATCTTAGCGGACGTAATGATGTTACCCGATTCACTGTCTTACTAGCCTTTAAGAGAACGTGAATTGTCTAAAACTGAAAATTAAAAGCAACTTTATACTACCTTCAACTAATTAAAAATTTTAAATTTTGAAATTATTACACATTTTATAGTAATAACTAATTGGTACATTGAAGATATTTTTATTTCCTTTAATATTTTAATTTGTTTACAAGTCTCAGTTATATATTGCGAAAGTTACAAGCTACTTTGAATAAATCTATTTAAATGAATCTATATCCAACAGACTCCAGTTTATGGTTCAAATTAATCAAAAAATCCACAATCATCTTAACCCTTAGTAGCCTGATTTACGAAAGTGATATATTTTTAATATTACTGTGTTTGCTTGAGGGTCTAGATGAAGAGAAAAATAGCTAAAAAATCACAATATTTATTTTACATATTCATTTAAAAAAAAACAGGTATCAATTTTGATACTTCAGGCATTAACGCCATAAAGAAATCAGATATACCTATGCATGAAATAATGCGAAACATTGATTCATAGCGAAAATAATATATTCACTTACCTCAAAAGTATTTATATTCTTCAGAAAAAGAAAATATATCAAATTTGTATTCAACAAAACTTTTAGTAAAATGTGTTTACTTGTTCACTTTGCCGCGCAAGTAATATGTCATAGATAAAATAAAACAATAATGACATTTGATTTTTTTTTAAAATTTCGTTCCAAACCGTCTTCAGTGTTTAAAATGAACGCAGGTTTTAGGCGATCCACAGACACAGTCACAGTTTTACCTCTTATATCCAAATTGAAAGTCTTGGTGTTCCGACTCAGGACAGGAAACGGTCCATCATAGGGCTGCTGGAGAGGTTTTTTGACGAAGTCTCTCCTGAGAAAAACGTGCGATGTTGCAGAAAGGTCCTTATGGACAAACGTCGAGCGTCTACCATGGTGTCTTGGTGGCTGCGGCCGTAGTGAATTCATGTGAGAGCGAAGTTTACTCACAAAATCGGTGGGCTGGCAGCTGGTAGAACTTCTGTGGAGGAACTCTCCTGGCAGGGTTAAGGTCTTCCCAAATACCAGGTCAGCCGGTGTACAACCAATGTCTTCCTTTAGAGATGCTCGAAAACCAAGAAGGATTGATGGCAGAACCTCGGTCCAACGTTCAGTTGCATAGCACCTAACAGCAGTTTTAAGAGGACGATGAAACTCCTCGATCATGCCATTAGACTGAGGATGATAGCTGGTTGTTCTTGATCGGCATGTTCCTAGGAATTTTGCGAGTTCTTTAAACAGAGAAGCCTCAAATTGTCGACCCTGATCGGTGGTCACAATAGAAGGAACACCATACCGAGATACCCAACAAGTGTAAAAAGCCTTAGCAACAGCCTCTGCTGTGATATCCTTGATGGGCTGGGCCTCGGGCCATCTCGTGAAACGGTCAATCATCGTCATACAGTAAGTGAAGCCGTTGGATGGTGGGAGTGGGCCAATTAGATCAAGGTGGACATGGTCGAACCGTTGAGAAGGCTCCTTAAATGTTGACAACGGAGATTTTGTATGGCGGTGGATCTTGGATTTTTGGCAAGCTATGCAGTGTTTTGTCCACTTAGCAACATCAGAAGAAATCGACGGCCAAACAAAACGACTTTTCAACAAATGTGCAGTACGTCGAATACCTGGATGTGCCAAGCCATGTAGAGCTGAGAACACGGTCTGTCTGTGTGCGCTTGGAATGTATGGGCGAGCTGTACCAGTTGAAAGATCACACATTATCTTGAAGTCACAGTTGGGTAATGTCACATATTTCAAACGAAGAGATGTTCCAGAAGTTAAGAGAGAAGTTAACTCCGGATCAGACTTTTGAGACTCGGCAATAGCCTTGTAATCGATGGAACCAGGTACACTTATAGAAGAGATCCTTGACATGACATCGGCAGGAATGTTTTGAACGCCAGGAACATATTGGATGTCTGTGGTAAATTGCGACAAGAAATCCAGTTGGCGGGCTTGTCGTGGTGAACACTTATCAGCTTTCTGGTGGAACGCAAACGTCAAAGGCTTATGATCGGTGTAAATGGTGAAAGCACGACCCTCTAACATGTGCCGAAAGTGCTTGACTGATAAAAATGCTGCTAGCAGTTCTCTGTCGTAGGCACTGTACCTGAGTTCAGCTGTGCTGAGCTTCTTCGAGAAGAAACCAAGGGGTTGTAGCTCCGAGTTCACAACTTGATGAAGAGCACCACCAATGGCATAGTCCGACGCATCAGTATGAAGAACAAGCGGCGAGGAAGGCGAGGGGTGAGCAAGCAGTGTAGTTTCAGCTAGCGTTTGTTTGCACTGTTTGAATGCTTCGATAGCTTGGGGAGTCCAGTTTATTTTGCGAGAGTCTTTCCTTCCTCGAGAGCCCCTCAGGAGGTCATGCAGTAGGAATTGATGCTCAGCAGCACGAGGGATAAATCGCCTATAGAAATTTATGAAACCCAGAAACTTCCTCAAAGAAGAGACAGTTTCTGGTAATCCATATTGCAGAACATCATCGACTCTCTTTGGCAAGGGTTTCAGACCTTCAGCTGTAACCAGATGTCCTAGAAAAGTTAACTCTCGTACACCAAATTCACATTTAGAAATGTTCAGTTTGAGGCCGTATGTTTGGAGGCGTTGGAGGATGGCACGCACATGAGCTTTATGTTCCTCAAGGTCAGCAGAGAAACATAGGATGTCATCAAGGTAAACATAACAGAAAGGTAAACCTCTGAGGACCTCATGCATGAAGCGCATAAAGGTTTGAGGGGCATTCACTAATCCAAAACAAAGTCGTGTATATTCATACAGTCCCCATGGCGTCGTAACAGCAGTTTTCGGAATGTCTGCCTCTGCTATCGGTATCTGGTGAAAAGCCTTGAAGATGTCCAGCTTTGAGAATATCCGTTTCCCATGGAGTGCCTGAGCAAAGTCATGCAGATGTGGAATTGGGTAGCTATCAAATTCTGTTACGGCATTGAGCCTTCTGTAGTCTCCCACTGGGCGTACAGTTGAATCAGACTTCAGAACAACGTGAAGTGGCGAGCTCCATGGACTTTTTGAAGGGCGAACGATGCCTTGCTCAAGTAAAAATTCAAACTCGGTCCTCACGGCATCATGTATCTTAGGATGGAGGCGTCTTGGCTTTGCTGTTATTGGAGGGCCTTTAGTGATAATGTGGTGGACTGTGTCGTGTGGAGACATCTTTCCAATAGCGGTTGGATTTGTAATGTCGGGGAACTCTGAAAGAATGCTGCTAAAATCCACAGATGTGCAAAGAGTGAGAACAGAAGGTTGACTTGCCGGACCTACAGTACCAAATGTGTACATAGATGTCTGCTGGCTAATCAACTTCTTGTGTTTAAGGTCGATCAACAAGTTGAAATGGGTTAGAAAGTCTGCACCGATTATTGGGGTTGCAACATCAGCGAGTACAAATGTCCACATAAAAGGCTTTCGTAGGCCTAAATCCAATTGTTTATTTACAAATCCATATGCTGGGATCCTGGAATTATTAGCAGCAAATAGGGCAAAGTTTGACTTTGGGGATAGCTTGCGTTTTGGATGAGGCAAAACCGATATTTCGCTTCCCGAGTCCACCAGATATTTTAGCCCACTTTTACGATCATAAATAAAGAGTCTGCTAGTTTTGTTGGCGACCTCAGTCAAAGCAGCTACTGTGACGGGGTGGTTGGGTTTCTTTGAAAAGTCACAAGGTTGTTTACAGTTCCTGGCCCGATCACCAAATCGAGAGTGATAAAAGCATAGGTTTCTCTGGTCTCGGCTGCGGGATCTCGAGTGGGAGCGGCTACGAGATGAATGACGAGAGAATCTGCGGTCCCTGGACAGCTCAGCAACCTGCTGGGACAGCTCTTCCAGCTTTTTGGTTATGTCAACTGTTGGTGGGACGGACGGCTCAAAAGATACGACACAGGCCGATGCAGGCGACACAGTCTCGGCTACCTTGTCGGCCATAATAGCCAGCTTATCCAGAGGTTCAAATGATGCCGACAAGACCGTTTGGATGTGAGAAGGCAAACGCTGCAGCCACAAGCTCTGTAGAAAGTCGTCACTCAATTGGGTCCCAGCCAGTCCACGCATTTTCCGCAAAAGATGACTTGGCTTCTCGTCACCCAACTGGAGATCACATAGCAGTTTCTTGATCTTTTGCTGATCAGATTCTGAAAATTCCGAAATCAGGCGAGTTGTAAGAACTCTGTATTTGTCCGTTATAGGTGGGTTCAAAACGATATCAGCAACATGCTCCAATGTATCAGCGTCTATATTGGCCACTAAAGCCGAAAATTTCGTATCGTCGCTGGTGATCCCACTGTATTGGAAGGCGTTGTCGCATTGCGCTATCCACAGGCGAACGTTACCTCTCCAAAAAGGTGGCAGGCGAAGGGCAATGCGGGCAACCTGCACTTCAGAAGTCGAGGAGTTATCTCCAGAAGCGTTTTCAGCAAGCATCCTTTACACCAGTAGGAAGGGATCAGAAGGTTCGAAGGGTTCAAACGTCCGGGTCCCCACATATACCGATGGTTTTCTAATAATATTTATTCACACAAAATTAGGACATAACACGCAATGAGGATTCAAGAGTTACAATGACATGAACGGGCGTTACAAGTCGGAATGCAGCAGAGAGGCGGGAGGTCTCCTTTATATCCATGAGGTGATGTTAGGTGGAGTTGATCTGTATTCCACTTTTAGTTCGAACTCCCTTGCGGCACGGTCGCTCTGGAGCCCAAGTAATCGGATGGCAAGGTGATCCGCTGCAATGACATTTGATTTTTTTTTAAAATTTCGTTGGAAAGAATATTATACAACAGTAAAATACGTACAGCCAACCTATAAAAAAACTAATAGTGATGTGAACATTCGGTTTAAAAGATTGGTACCAAAATTGAAACTCTAGGTTATTAAGGGTTAAGAACGTTGGTTGATATTAATACAACTCCAAGTACAACATTTGCTTTCATTTTGCAATGATGTTTTGAATTACACAGACCAAAAAATAATAGATTATACTACATTTCAGAAAGACACACAATCTAAGAATAATTAATTTCATTAAGATTTAGAAATTATCAAAACATCCATATTTCATATAGCTTATTTAATAGCTTCTAATTTTGAATCTAGCATACGCCTTGGGTCCCAGAATGTCGTCGTATTACATGGGGGAGACGTCACGAGGGAAGCTTTAACCAGACAAGAGTTCATGGGAAGACCCCCATTCGGTACTTTGCAGTTCATAAACCCTCTAAGTGAGTTTGCACTCAACATCGTGCCTTTTATAGTCATGCATTTATATTTTTAATGATAATAAGGCACTCTTTAAATTTTGTTCTTTAAAAAAACTATTTTAACTAAAGATAATATTTATATATGTGTTATTTCATACATGCAATACTTTCTGTATTGCTTGTTTCCATATCTGCACTGCTGCTTATAATAAAGATACATATTTAAAAGGATTACACTCTGATATCGACAGCACTTTTCAAACATCAGTTTAACTCCATAATGCATTGTATTTTATTAAATTTGGCCTACATCTGACAATATAATAAATGTTACTATACTCTTGAGTTATCAAGAAAAATAGCACACCATGAAAATTACTTTAATTTCTGGAATGAAATGACATATATATTCTCTGATACAAACGCAAATGATGTCACCAATTTAAATCCGGTTTCAGGAAGAAATAAGACAATTATATTGGATAGATAATTGTTACAAATGAACTCAGATTACAGACTTTTTGCTTTGATATTGGAGATAATCCAAAATAAAAATTTTGCATTTTAGCCGTTTACATGAATGATAGTCTTTTAATTAAAAATTATGAATATAAATGAATAAACGATTATCAATATCTAAAATTATATCTATATCAAATAAAGATTAAAATGAAATCTGCTGTGCATATTTCAATGTACCATGTCGGAACATCATTTCTTGAACGGCCAAGCACCACGTGCTCGTGCAAGTTAAACTATATTTTTATTCATTCTAATCGTTTCATCGAATGAGTCACTTTAGTACTACAAACGACCCAAAAAACAACTTTGTCTCGCATTGATTGTTGGAAAAAAATATCCCATTTCCTATTCATTTCATTTCGTATAATCCCGTACTCAAAATGACATTTTTCTTGGTTTTATTGGCTATAGTCATTAACTTATTTTTTTAAAAAAAATCAGAGCTTTTGCCAATGCGATGGCAACAAGTTATTAAAAGCTGATTTTTTTTTAAATGTTCATGTAGATAATAAAATTTTAATTTATCGTCTTCGGAAGTTTGTTCAAGCCAAAAACCTCACCCCCCAAACAACATCATGCTCTGAGATGAGAATAAAAAAAAATTACCAATCCTCTAATTAATATCGCATTAAAGAGGAACTATCATAAAAGTTTCAAGTTCGGAGTTGATTTCAAAAATATATAGTCAAAAAATAATGATGCATTATAATAAGCAACCAGGAAATGATAGAACTACCTGGTGAATGAGATTCTTGATTGGAAATTGGTGATCACTATTTTGTCAGCTGGTATTATTTGGTATTTTACTTTGCATTGGTAGTTAACTGAAATCTTTTATAAATTTAAACATCACGTTTCTGCATTTCCTAATTCTCCACAGTTTGATTTCGTAAGTAATGTCTCTTATTTATGCAACCAGAAATTGTAATATAAAATAACATTAAATTCATACACAATTTTTTGCTTTTAAAATGCAAATTTATAGAAATGTAATATTTTAAATACATTTAAACGCATTTCAAGTTACATTTCAATCCGAAATTATATAGTGTCATTTAAAAACATTTTTATAAACTTTTGATGTTATCCATAAGAATATATATTTTTATCATTAGAATAGATATTAAATATTATAACTCATAGACATTTCAGGAGCAATAATTCACCTATGTATCTACCAAAGTGCATGGTTGTGCTTAATAATACCCTTGATATTAGCTTTATTTTACCTGTTTCTGTATTTATATAAAGTTGATTTGATAAACAATCTATGCTGACAATTGAGCCATATTACTTACCTGTAAAAAACCTTTTGTAGAAATCAGCTCTCTAAGCTTATCGGAGTTCTTAAGATTGGTTTCTATTTGAACTCGAGGATATTCATTTTAAATGTTGTTGCTCAAAGTTTTGATGCTTTTTTCAGCTGCGTTTTTCGGTGATAATATGTCCCTTTGGAAAGAGCAGCGTAGATTCGTAATGAAGTCTTTGAAGAATCTTGGTATTCAGAAAACAAAATTTGAAGAAGACGTAATGGTAAGTCGCACATCTGTAATTAAAACGAAATTAATTCTTTCCATGTTTATTGGTAAAACAATTAAAAAAGCTTTAATATTTGAAATAATAATTATTATTATAAACAAATATATATATATATATATATATATATCTCATGACATATAACCAAACAAGAAATACGACAAAACAATATTCGTGAATTTGTATTTAATACAGATTGTTTCAAAACTATTGCAATAAACTCTAAGGTATAATAGAACGTATTTTAATACATACAAATTACTTTAATGTAATATCTTGATGTTATTTGCGTTTTAATGAAAATTACCTCATTAAGGGAATTGGAACTACCTCCACAGTGAAAATTGTCAAAATTTTAGTTGTAAATCTTGAGGATTATTCATAATAAATTTCATTTCTGATAAAAAAAATTTAGGATTTATAAAATGAAGTTTTTTTAAACAATAAGAAGATCATTGTTTCTTAAAGTATTTGCTTTTTATTGATAAGTCGAATAAGTGTTAGGGGGCGATAGTTTTCAAATTCATAACCAAAAATCAACATCACCGGAAAAAAAAATTGCAAGTAAAATAATTTCAAAACTAGCGTGATATATGAGAATGGATTTAATAATTCCAGTGAACTTATTTTGATTCAAATATGCAAAAAATAAAAATTACAAAATTAAATTCTAATTATTATTACAAAAATTAAAAAATTCATGCATGGTAAACAGTCTGTAAAATTCAATACTATTGCACAAAAATATTGTTTTACAGATATACAATATTTGTAAAAATAATTGCATAAAATTCTATAAGATTGTAATACATAGAAAAAAATACTATACTCACAGCATTTTGAAAAGAATGAATTTCAGAAAAAAGGCAAAAACACTCTTTTTTTACTATGGTAAATTTTGCTAAACTCATTATTAAAGAATAATTCATAAATATTTGACTTTGATAAAAAATTTTTAAATCCATCTGGGTTACGTATGTTATAAATTGGCTTAATAACAAATAAAGTATTTTATTCGGTAAGAAATCTCAAATACAGGCGATAAAACACAGACTTTAAATTAGGTAAGAACAACATTTATAGTAAAAGCAATAAACAGCATTTATAGTAAACAGCGCTGTTCAGCAAAATAGAACCGCTACTCAATAACCGCAATAGTGCAAAGCCCTCAGAGAATTTGAAGATCACTCTACTTATCTGCCAATTACTGACCACACATCTGTTACCATCTCTCGGATATTTATAACTCCTTGAAAGCATATCGAATGTTCTAAAACAAAGTTTAGAATTGGAGTTTTAGTGGAGCTATCACTAAGCTTCTCGAATATTCTGGGTACTTCAATTTTGCCACTAAAGCTGGGGATCATTGATATGACATCCATTCAGCATCTATTACTATACTTGTAAAAATGCCTTCATTACTAGGAAATTTATTGTGCAGAGAAGCAATGTTGTAAATTTGTAACAACATACTTTGTACATTTTAATTCATAAATAAACAAGCGTTAAAAAATTTACCCGTGTATTTCAATCATTTTTTTCTATAATTTTTGCAGGTTGAAATAAATAACTTCTTAGAAGTTCTGACGTCATACAACGGACAACCAATAGATTTAAAGACTGCTCTCCAAGCTAGCATTTCCAACAACATTTGTGCATTAGTCTTTGGAAAAAGATACGAATGCAGCGATCCCAAAAGACTGTTTTTAGACAAAAACTTAGAAAAGGCCATGAATTCTCTTTCGATGATTAGCTCATATTCATTATTTCCTTGGATACGACATATTCCATTTTTTCATAAATTTCTTTCCATCGAAGTATCCCGAATCAGATACAACATATTACTCAAGCATTTTAGGTAAAATGTCGATTGTTTTTATTTACACAGTAATAATTTGAAGAGCATGTGTGGATGTTTAATCTATATCTTTCTCCTCGCAGTCTTTAATTTCCTTTCTTTTTGTTTGCTTGCATATTTAGGCTCCACAACTGACTCGCAGAAGTTGTGTTCTCTTATGATGCTTGTGTTGTGATGTCCTCAAAATTTAGCCGAGTGATTGCTCCAAATTTGTCTTTTTAAATTGGTTTATTTATAACAATCACAGTCTGACAAACATACAACATAAAACATTCACAAAAAATGAAAACAATGAGAAAATTATATATTACAACATTTGTAAACCGACTTCCACCAAGAATCCATGCCTTTCATTGATAACACCACCAAACACAACACAACACAACATCACGCATCCACCTTCTCTCCCTCCGGTAAAGCTGAATTTCCCGCCCTACTGGTATGTCAATATTATTAATATAAATACCGTGCTGACATCTATCGGCTGTTCGAACCACTAAACTAAGCCACCAGGTCAAATTCTTTAGAGCAGGGGTTCTCAAAAGGTAGATCGCGATCCCCAGGGGGCCGTGAGATGTATAAGAAAAGTTTAAAGAAAATTAGTTTATTGCTGTAGTTTCCATTAAAAAAAGAGTACACCTAAAGCTTTTAATACATATACAAGTTGGTTTTTGTGTTCTATTAGTTAATGGGATACATGAGCTTGTTTGGAATTAACCAATTTTTTAATGTCTGGAATGAGCTTTGTAACACACCAAACAATGCCATTTTCCAGTGTCAAACGATTTCTTGAATTTGTTTTTAAATTTATCACTATAGAGAATCCTTGTTTACAGTTGTAATGTGTAGAGAATGGCATCAAAGTTTTTATGCTGTTGTGGACAGTTCTGGGTATTCCTTTTTAATACGTATCCAAAATCTGTCGATATAAGCTTTGTTAAAAGTTACTTTAGCTGACTGATCACATAAAATCTCTATCAGTTGATCATGATGACGGACGCTTAGCTCAGCTTTTGTTACGGCTTGCTCACTGAACGGATTGACTATCCATACAACCTCACTTATATTCTTAACGGTAGTGTAATCTGTAAACTGTTCTATCAAAGCTTCGAGATGAGATGATACTAGTAAGGAGAGAGAGGAAGTGTCAAGGGATATGGCGCCAATACCATACTCTACGAACTCTTTAGTACGTATAAAATTTTCAAAATCACTGTCTAAACTTTAGACAGAGTTAAAACTTTGGAGGGTAGCCAAAATACTTATTTTAAAAAGGGAGTCGCAATGTCTAAATGTTTGAGACCCCCTGATTTAGAGTGTGGCACTGCGGGGTTTGGTGATGTAATGGTAATGTTTTGGTTTCGGAACAGAAAAGTTTCAATTTCGATGGCGATTCTACCTAAAATTCCTTGTATTTGTATTTCTGAGGAATGTTTGACATCGAGGATCATCCAAGAATTGCTACTATTACTTTATTAAGGCTTTCTAATATGTTATAAACAGGTTTAAAATGCTGCAAAATTTTACGTAATACTGCCCATTCCTTTGTTTGATGTACATACTAAATTAATTTTTTTAAATTAGTTTTTATTAGAATAGATATTTTATAAGAGCGAACTTTTAGTGATATTAGTGATAAGTGGTATTTTGGTGAAGAAAATGATATGTGTAAAAGAATAAGTAACACTGTAGGCAATGTTGGAAGGGGGAGGAGAGTTATTTCATATGCAAATTTGATTCTATTGGTTCCTTAAAAATTTCATATAAATCCATACATTTGCTAAATATCTTAAAACCAATTTAATAGAGAATTAAGTAATACTGGATTTTCCCGTATGTATAGATCTATGTGCACATGCATTAGAGTGCAAATACGCAGAAAAGTAAATGTTTTCATTAACCAACCTTGGAGTTTTAGAAATAAGAACCTTAAGAATCATTGCAATGAAAAACTAACTGGATTAATGTAGAAAATTACCAGGCGTAACTAACATTCATGCAAATAAGAACCTCCGGACCACGATGTTAATAGTTAACTTCAATTACATTAATGTCCTTTTTTAAAGCATTTCTATGGCTATTTTGGGATGAACCTCCAACTTCGCACCGCTTTCAGATGACGAAGACAACACCAGAGTCGTCCATCTCCAAACTTCTGCACAACACAAGGGGAGGGATATTTAGCCCCAACGGATTTAACGTGCACAAGACCATTTACACATCGGTTCTTCTTTGGAATCTGGTTTCGATCCTGAAATTTTCCTGTCCCGAAGTTTATCACCAGGCCGTTGCAACTCCCACGGTGTTATAGTAAACATGAGAGCACGCAAAAAGCGTAGAGTTCATGCGCAGTAAAAAACAAGAGAGAAATAATATTCCCCGACATTTTTACCAACGAAAGTAATATCGCACGTTTAAAATGGCTTCAAAAACGCATCAAGATGCGTTTATTCGCATTAGAATCAGTAGGAAATCAGAAGAATTGTGTAGCATTAGGATTACCGCCGAAGAGTTTTGAATTAACAAAAGTGTTATTTCATGCTCTTAGAAAGCATTTTAACATAAAAATAGAATTTTAATGAAAGATGATGATCATTTGTCAAAGAAAATAAGGACAATCGATGACGGATAAATCCCATGTTGGTCAAAATAGATCGAAACCTGATCTTGAATACCGAAATTCGATAACATATGCATCGGTTTATAATTTAATCAAATTGACAGAAATGGAATTAAACAAATATATTTCATTAAATATCATTTTTTTAATATTGGAGAATCGAAATTAATTTCATTAGCAAATTTCCTGAAAAATATCTGATAATGATTAAAAGAAAAACAACTGTACAGAGTTAAGCAATATATACTCATTTAAATCAAGAAACACATTTTCTTTATTTTAACTTTGCAATGTTGAATAATTCCTGTAATTTTAATCTTCTTCATCAGTTCTTCCATTTTTTTTTCAGAAAAGAATTAGATGAGCATAAAAAAAGTCTGGATCCTAAACACTTGCGAGATTACATAGATAAATTTCTTTTGGTAAATGAACCTAAAAATAAAAGAAATTTAAACTTCTCGGGTAAGTTATCATTCAGTTTTTTTAAAAACATAATTTTCTTTGCGTCACCTTATGGTCTCGATTCCAATTTCGAAATCTGATTAAAAGAAAAAGACCAAAATGGTGATTTAAATTTAACTTCTATGGTCAAATATCTTTCTTGTGGTGTGATGTGGGGGGGGGGGGTTGAAAAGAGGGAAGATGCCTTATTCTGTCGCTATAAGATTCCTCAATCTTAGTCATTCAAACACGATTCAAATATATTCGGATATCCCAATAAAGGAGTCCGTATTGCTTCAAAGAAATAACTTCGTCATAATTTTTCAGACTCTATCTGCTTTGAGGTAGAATCTGACCTTGAAACCCAAAATTAAAAACTAAATTGATAAGAGGATGAATGTTTCAAATAGAAAAAGGAATATAAATGCGTGTGTAAGATATAGGCATATAAAATCGAATACTTTGCAGTCGATGAATTTTTGAAAAAGTTGACATTGCTGACTATCTGCTGTTCTAAATTACTAGATGAGCCGCAAAATTGGATACATCCTGAAATTCAACAGAAATAAACTTATTCATATCCTTTAAGACAATGGTATTATATTGAATCATTGCATACCATTGTTTTAATGAAAATAATGAACCCGATAAATGATATTTTTTAAACATTTTTAACAGGAGAAGGTTTTTAAAACAGCAGAGAAATTAATTAAAATTACTTGGCTTCAAGTTTGGCTAATAATTTAGAAGGAAGCGCATGTAAACAAGCCAATTTTTATATATTTTTATAACATTATATTGCTTATAAAAAACTGTATATTGTTTTTATTTTATATTGTTTTTAACTTTTAACAGCATAAGGAAAGATTTTTTATTCGTTTGAATCGATAGCCATCGTATGTTTATGGCTATAAACAAAAATCACATTATAAATGTGTTTGAATGGACTAAGATTTCTTGATATATTAAAAGTAAGCCAACGATTTTAATTTTTAGAAAATGTGTGCATTTTATGGCACTAAAGATTGTAAGAAATAATTGATTAAATATTAAACTAAGACAGTTATTTATATTATTCTTGTATTCGATTGCTGAGCGTAATCAGTTTTTAAGAATCATGTAACTTATATGTTCTCGAAATATCGGCTACCAAACTCGATATATTTAGAAATATATAGCTCGAAATATTAGCTATATATTTCTTAAACGGTTTCAACAGAAAAACTTCGCCATCATGATTAATAATTTATACCAGCTTTACTTTAAAGGAAAACCTCACAATTAGGATGCGAGAAGCTATGCGGATAAAATAAAAGGGCAGTCAAGTTTTTACTTTCGAGAGTATTCCAACGCAATTATTGTTGCTTTGTTATTTCACCAGAAAAGCAAACCTCTGATTACATATTTGACTTCTAATCGAGCACAATATAAGTTGTTCCTGTCAAATCAATAGATATTATCAAATATTTCAAATTTGATGTAGTTTAACTTTTGCTAATATGTGATACTAAACACAGGAACTTACAAACAAAAATTTCATTTCGTCAGTGTTACTTAAATAAATGCGATAGTTTGACTTCTACTAAAAATTTTAAAAAAATTTCGTAGTTTGACACGTATCAACTGCCTTCATAAAATACCTAAATAAACATCTCTGAAAAAAAATTTCCTTTTGCAGACGACATGCTATTGGCAAACATCGTGGATCTTTTTGTCGGCGGAAGCGAAACGCTTACTTCAACAATTTTATGGTTCGTGTACAGCATGGCTGCGTTCCCGAACGTACAAAAGAAACTGGAGCAAGAAATCACTGAAATTATAGGCCCAGGAAAAAGTCCAGAATTTCATCACATGAAATTCATGCCATATACTTATGCGACTATTATGGAATTAATGAGATGGAAGACTATTGGTCCATTGGATAAAAGATAGTAATTATAGCTTCATTAATATTATCATCTTTGAAATATGTAATTATGGAAGTATTAACCATTGTTACTTGAACTTACAGGCCTAACTCCCTCCCAAAGACAAAATCCCAAATCTCTATACCTGAAATGATCTATTTAACTTTTAAGAAATGAATAATATGAAAGACAATTAGTCTATTAGATTAGAAAAAGCAATTATAGCATTGGTAATGTCATATTTTAAGTGCCTTTTTTGGGAGGTTCATATAACTTTGGTAAAGAAAGAAAGTTTAAAATTAATAAATAACTCGAGGAAGGGCAGATTCATAATTCTAAAATATTTCATACTTTGAACCAAAAGGTTAAGTACTTCAAGTACTCTGTTCAATGCCAACTTTCTAAATGTCTTTTTATTATGTGAAAACATGATGTTGCTTTGGTTTGAGGTTTTTGAAGTCCCTAAATGTGTAGGCAACAAATTGGCGATTTATCGCTTTTGAGGCATCAATTTTTCGCTTTTAGGATTAATTAGAAAATAGTTCAGAAGGTTGTTGATTAATTTAAGTCTTTTACCAGTTTAAACCCGTTTGAAATAATCACGAGAATATCAAATTACGCTCGCATTGATATTTAGAAAAAAGATTGTTTTTCTCAAAATTGTTCGAACTCTAAAACTTTGTTTGTCAGCTAAAAAAAAAAGAAAGAAAATGAAAGTTTAAAAAATAGCTCTGAAATGAGTATTTCCAACCTTCTTATGTGACTAATCAAAATTAAAAAAAAATTAAATATACCATCTCAAATTTCATGTTATCTTGTGAGAACATTATTATTTTTAAGTCATTATTTGCCTCAATTAATTTAAGTCATTAAGCAATTTAAATCAGTTAGAAAAAGCAATACTAATAAAAACAGGTCAACCTTTTAAAAACGCATCTGATTTCAAAGAAGTATACATAATATTGAAATACTGTTAAAGAAGGTAAAAAAGTATATGCGATGAAAAATTATTGATGAATATTGCCATTTATGCTTTGTTCATTGCCTACGCGATTTCGAGCTTCAATTATTCGTTGCCTTCAATTATACAAAAAATCTTAACGAAAACAACATCATATTCCAACATTATAAAAATGGTACAAAGCATGGTAAAAGGAAAGGAAAGTTTATCTGAAAATATAAAGCATAAAACATACATGTATAAAATGACAGAAAACAAATAAGATATGCAAGTAATAATAATAACAACATAAAAATACTGATAAAAAAGGTTACTAAAATGCAGACTACTATAAAGAAAGTGGAAGGGAGAAAAAAAAAGAATATCTATTTATATTCTTAAATGAAATTTCAATAGGGATGGGTAAGAATTTTGAAATCTGGACAAGTAATTTCACGTTTATCCAGGAAAACGAATTGACTTCATTAACAATTTAAAATCTTTTGAAGTTAAATAACTTCAAAATGCAATAATTGATTTTTATTACTCATTATATAAGCAGTTTCTTCCTTTAATGTTAAGAAAAACATTTGTTACAGTACAGTGGCCGATGCTTCTATAAATGGATATAATATCCCCAAAGGAACAATCATTCTTGCGAATTTTTGGAATGCCCACAACGATTCAAGATACTGGTTTGAGCCTGAAAAGTTTAGGCCGGAAAGATTTCTGAGCAAGGATGGTAAATCCGTAGTGAGATCGAAGTATTATATGCCATTTTCCTTAGGTAATAATATATATTAGTTTATTAGTTTATAATAATTGTTGAAATAACTATTATGTAATTTTTTCCTACAGCATTCTTTATATTGTTACAAACGGACGAGCGCCATGGCAGTGCACCAAAGGAGAAAGTGTTGGCGAAGGTTGGCGAGGAGCTTCGCACAAGCTGAGTTGATTTGGCTAGGGGAATATTTTGGTTGCCGCTGGATCGTTCACGGTGTTTTCCGAAGCACCGCGAGCTTCTGGCGCTCACTCGCCCTTATATAGTCAAGCTCACTCGCTCGGCTATATAAGGGACGGATTGCCGCAGTTTAGTAGGCCCTCTCGAAAGAGTAGCGACTCGTTGGACGAGCGGATAACTTTACTCGCTTGTTATTAGTGAGCTGTGTTTACGTTTGCTGTTAACGTTGTATAATTGAGCTCGCTGCGATTTACTGTTTGCTGTGCTATACGATAGCTGTTTTGCAGTCTGTTTTTATTGTGCGTAAGGCTTGTATTTACGCTGTTAGTGACTGTTGACTGCTGGATTGTGTTTATCTGAAGTTTTCCTTTATCAAGTCATCCTGTTAATAGCTGTAAATAGCTGTAAATAAACTTGTTTGTGCAGTCCTCAAGTAAAGTCCATTCAATCTGAACCCATTACGCTAAGCACGTAACAATATAAAATAACATAAATGAGATTAATTTCTGAAAAATCGATATTTCTCCAGTAAAATGATTCATTTGATTAAATTTGGAATGTTAATACGTCGATTTTCTGGTATACTGACAATATTATACATTTTGTTTTAGTACCATAGCATGTAAAAAAACATTAATATCAAATAACTTTTTTTACTAATAATGTTTAAAACAAGAAACAGACCTACAGTTTTGTTGTCAAATTTACATATCAAAGTTATTTATAGATTAATTCTTTTTTTGGTTATTCAGTACACAAATACAAGGATAATCAGATTTAAATATTTAAAACTAGTGAATTTAGTCTAAATTTTAACCTCTTAATTGCTTAGTTCATTTTTATAATTTAGTTAGACGTCTTTCCATTTCAAAAATGAATTGTCTTATTCATTCAAGTTGAATCAGACGCTTGAAACTTTTGTGGGTAATATGTAATTTTTGCATCGATTTATTGCTGCTTAAGCCGATTTTTTTTCTTTTTGAAAAGTGATAATGCGACGCTCGTAAGACTATAGAGCCTGACGGTTAACGGGTTAATGTATATCTAAAATTCTAGCAATTAAACTAGATAGGGAATAAGAATAAAAAAAGATAGGAATTCTCTTTTAGTTGTAATGCGAAATAGTCGAAAAAGGGAAAAACAACCATCCACTTCTTAATATTTACATTCAAACTAGCACAAAATTGGGAATAAGCTTTTTTGAAAATAAAAACCAGCATTAACGCATCAAAACTATAATACAATATAGAACCCGAAAATTACTTATGCCAGAATTACTGAATTTCAACAAGCTTATATAAAGTGGTCGCAGGAATTTACATATGTAATAAAATATGTTTTCTTGAAATAAGTAAATTAAAAAAATCCCTGTTTCCGACTTCAGAGTTGAATAATAATTGCCAGCCGTAATCGCCAAATGGGCGTGTAAATTAAATTTTCAAAGAATCGTATAAATATGTATATTTAAATTAAAAAGGAAATGAAGTCTTTAAATAAACGTATATTTTTGAAAAACCAATATTTAAGTCATTTTTACTTATTTCCTTTATATTTCTATATCATTCATTGAAATTTTTTGTTTACAAAAGAGAGAATCTTTTAAAACAGTGGTCGTATTTCTTTTTAGCACGAAATTTTTAATATTTTAAAATTTAAAAAAGTAACAAGTATCAGTATTGATGAGTTAGAGGATAAAAAGTTTCGATTTCAAATAAAAACAACTTATAGTATTGTTTTCACGAATGAAAATAAATTTTTAATGCGCTCAAAAACTCCCAACATTTTAAAATTAACTCCGTAATATGAATGAATTATGCTATTGTCCTCAGAATAATCTTCATGTTACTGATTAGTGAGATCAATTTTCTACTAACTCATCTTTTTACAGCATTCAAAAGTTATCGCCATGACTAATGAGGAATCAAAAGTAATCAATCAATAACGATAAGATACCCATTCTTAAATTTTTCTGGCATGAAATTAACTATCAATGGATCTCATTTCGGTATTTTCAGAAGTAGCTTATTCAGCTGATATTGCACCAGTCGAAAAAAAGTGTAATAAGAAGTGACGAAGACATCGAGGTATTTGGAAAAAGGAAGCTACCAATCCTTATTAATATCTTTATAGATGATGGCAGAATTATTTAGTGATACAGAATAAATACTTTGCGGGAAAATTTCAAATAAAGTTATCCATATCTATTTCTTGTTTAATAAATAAGTTCGGAGATTTTTTGGATTGTAATAATAAAATAAAGCTTTACTTTCACCAAGTGTAATATATCACGTAATTATAATTTTCTCAGAAAAATTGATTGAATTATTCGATAATTTTTTCCCTCACAATTTAGGCATCTAAAGAGAATTTATCCTCCCAAATTTAGTAAGATAATCGAATTCAGTTGGGATAGTTATACTAGAAATTGACCGGTGTCCTGGCATAGGGTGAGCACTTCTTCTTCGTGATATAGGTATCCCGGTTCTGCATTGGTTGTTCTTCTGTGTTCTAGCTGTAAGGTGTGTGAATGTACTCAGTTGCAAAAAGTTGCTGTGCAAGCGAGTGCGATGAGTGAGTAGCAAATAGTACTCTTGGCGCTAGTTGGCGCTGTTACAAAACAAGAGACGCTGTTAGGCTTAAATTGCTGTTTACCTCAGCTACCTTGTACATGGCAATTACCATAAGAAACAACAATTACATGCCCGAAATTAATTTTATTATTATTTTTTCCAGGGAAACGAAACTGTCCTGGTGAATCTATGGCCTATATGGAACTGTTCTTGTACACCACATCAGTATTGCAAAAGTTTCACATAGAGTTTCCTAATGGAAAGAAACCAGTCATCAAAGGGAAATTGAACATTACCTACAGATCTGAACCATTTTTAGTGAAGTTTAAACAGAGGAACTAAAACATTATAATAAAACATTTCACATGCAAAAAATTGTGTAAATATGTATCATTCTCATTTCCTGTGAAAAAATACATAAACACAATGAAAAAAACATATGAACATTTGAAGAACTATCTGAGGAATTTTATAATGATTCTAGAATATAATTGATAGTGATTGTATAAGATATACAATGTTATAAAATTTTCAAGGAGATAAATTGAACTAAATATTTTGTTAGCAAGATAATGTTTTTTGAATGGTTGCTACATAAATTGAACGACGAATCATACGCCTTCTGCTGTATAAGAAGCTGTCGATTTTGGTTTTTATTAAGTATTTACTGTCCAATAATATACAAAAAAATTTCAAATATTTCAGTTAAATGCTTTGTAAAAAATTAATCGAAATTTGAATGTCGATAATTTCGAAGTATAATGTTACGCTAAAAACTTTTTCACAAGTTATTAAAAATCAATTAAAAATTAAAACTAACCATTTCAACTGTATCAATTTTTCTACTGTGTTTTTTTATTGGAGAAATATAAAGAATCCAAATCTCAATTTGTAACTAGGGTGCACTTTGCACATTAAATCTGCAATTATGTATGTTAAATCAAAAAGTAAATATCATTACCTTGATTCAGAATTTTTTGCCTCAATTGAAGATAATGCATCAGGTTTTTACGTATAGCTCAACCGTGGCTCAAGATCACAGGAGTTGTTTCCAAATAGCACACTTGTGGTAATGGGGCATTTCATAGGCTTGGCATTACAGTGATTTAACATTTCGCAGCAACTAAAAATTTTAATAAGAATTTTAAAATTTTATTTGTCTAATTCTTAAAAAGTGGAACATCTTCCTTACATTTAGTTTTTGTTCAACATGTCTCAAAAGGATTCAACGCTCACAAATTTTAGTCAAATCCAAACGTATTATCATAAAGTGTTTTTATCCATGCAATGTATCAATATAAACTTAATTGAAAAGTTTGCTAGTGTTTTAAAACAAAAAATTTGAAATGATAAGGAATGGAGACACTAATATATTATTTTAAAACTTTTTTATAATCGGAAAAAGAAACAAGAAGTCTAAAAACTTTGTGTTCCTATTCTAAAAATGATCACTAAGTACTGACTGTAATTAGTGATCATAGTATAATCTTTCTAATCTTATGCTTTTTTTTTCTAAAAGAATAATTGCGGATGATAGATATATTTCTTTTACTGTTGCAAATTCCTCCTCATCAATGATATTTTTTTTTAAAACTAATACTAATGCGATATTTTTTTAACCAAATGTCTTGTTGATTTTTTTCCCTTCAAGTTCATATTAACTCCTTTTAACAGCTTTATTAATTTTTATTAAATAAATAAAAAATTATTAAGTTATTTTTATGTAATGTAATTATGTAAAAAAATGACAACAAGAATGAGAGGTTTCTTATATTACGTACAAAAAAAATGTAAAAACAACACCAAATATCAAGAGTTAAAGTCCTATAATTCAAAACATCGTAGCATTATATATTAGGCTTGAATCGATCATCTTTATTCTATTTTTATCAAATCAGAACATAATGTTGTTTTGGGAATGAGGTTTTAGGCGTCAACAGAAATCCGTTGGCGAAAAATAAAAATTTTAACCTGTAGGCGACAAAAAAATTATTATCTACATGAGCATCTGAAAAAATAATCAGTTTTTAATAACGCGTTGCCATCATATTTATAAAAGCTCTGATTTAAAAAAAATAAGTGATTGACTACCGCAAATAAAACCTAGAAAAATGCCATTTTGAGCAAATGATTGTATGAAATGAAATAAATAGGAAAATGTGATATTTTTTTAAAGCAATCAATGCGATACAAAGTTTTTTTGGTTCATTTGCGATACTAAAGTGACTCATTCAATTATATAATTAAAATGAATAAAAATATAATTTAACTCGCACGAGCACGTGGTGCTTGGCCGTTCAAGAAATGATGTTCTGACATGATACATTGAAATATGAATAGAAGATCACATTTTAATCTTTTTGTTTATAATTTACTCTTGATTATAGCAGCGATAATACGTATAACAAATTATATTTACTATCGCTGACCGAGCCTGTGCATAAATCAAATATCTGAAGTAAAGAAAATTATTGTTTCACTTACTGGATTGTTGTAAAATTTATCTAAAACTCTTTTACAAATTCCTTTGAATGATAAAAAAATAATTGGAAAATAAATTTGTTATCATAAAAAAGATAACGTTTTGAAATTATTTATGGTATAGAAAAGTTTTAATACGATAATATGTTTAAAAAATGAAGAGAAATTGTCAAAATTTTATTTTCAATTAAAGTTTTAGATAGCCTTTCCTGAGAGAACACTTTATATACGAAACGTCCCAACATGCCAGATTTGGTAGTTGTAGATCCAACAGTATGTCTAGAAAAAAATTTTGAAGGATTTTTTTTCGTCAAACATTACGCTATTTGAAGAAAAATTGGATTAAAAAGCATTACCATATTAAAGTTATTAGATTTCATAAATACACATTAAAAAATCTTATTAGAAAAATTGTTAAGTAATCAAAGCCTATATATGCCTTCTAAATTATTCAAAATTATTTTGCACCCAGGAAATTTTCAGGATTTTAAAAACTATAAGGTTTTGTATCATTTTCTATTTTTCTAGTATTCGTTTCAACTTTTCAATTTCTTATCTTATTTCTCATTCAAATGTCATGGTTTTATAAATAACCTTTCTGAAAATTATCAGGTGTTGCCAATTAGAATTAAAACTTAAATATATAAATCAATTTACTGAAAATAAATATCTGAGATTATAAAAAACTGTCATCGTAAACATACAATTGTATAAAACTTGTGTAAAACTAACACACAAGGAAACGATGAGAAATAGAAAGCTAGAGTTATTTTTTTTCAAGGTCCGACTGGTCGCTAAATGAAAATCAATAAAATTTTATATGGAACAATGTGATAAAACATTAGCTACTTTTCGACGTGATCGCCGTTCCGGTTCATACTTTTGTTGTAGCGTAGTACCAATTTTCCGATACCTTCATCATAGAAAGCAGACGCCTGTGTTTTCAGCTAGTTTTGTACCCTGGTCTGCAGCTCGTTGTCTGTGGTGAATGTTTGCCCACCTAGCCAGAGTTTCAGATGGACAAAGAGATGAAAATCTGATGGTGCCAAGTCAGGACTTAATGGTGGGTAATCAAAAACTTCCCATCCAAAACAATCCTGGAGGTTCGTTGGTGCAAATGTAGTGTACGGCCTCACATTGTCATGAAGGACGGTACCTGATGACAACATTCCTCTTCTCATGTTCTGAATTGCCTTTCGAAGACGTTGTATAGTCTTGCTGTTTAAACTGCATTGACGTTGTGCCACGTGGCATGAATTCCAGAAAGAGAATATTTTCTGGTGGAGAACGCGTACTTGAACTTCATTGGTTTACGGCACGGGAAATATGAATGCATCCACTTATTGGATTGCCTTTTCGTTTCTTCAGTTTTATAATGGACTCATGTCTCATCTCTTGTGAGAAGTTTGTCCAAAAACTCATCTCCGTTTGATGGTAGAGCTGGAATAAGGTTAATGAGGCTCCCATTTGCTGAGTTTTGTGATGATCAGACTGCATCTATGGGAACCCATCTCGCACAGAGTTTGGTGTAGTCGAGTCTTTCACTCATAATGGTATAGAGAGCTACCATGAAATTTCCAGAAACAGATCATTCAACCGAGAAATTGTGAACCGATGATTTCCGCTCTGAACAAGATCATCGGCTCACACTGCCTTCCTTACAAGTCAGGACTTTTTTGGTGGGTGATCAAAAACTTCCCATCCAAAACGCTCCTGGAGGATCGTTGTTGCAAATGCAGTGTGTGGCCCAACATGGTCATGAAGAAGGACAGTACTTGATAGCAACATTCCTCTCAATGTTCTGAATTGCCTTTCGAAAATGTTGAATAGTCTTGCTATACGAAGTTGCATTGATGGTTGTGCCACGTGGTATAAACTTCACAGGTTTATGACTGGAAGAAGGTTAATTCATTCACAGTTTGGATAGCTCTTTCGTTTGTTCAGTTTCGTAATGGACCAATGTCTCATTTTTTGTGAAATTTAAAAGTCTAAAAGCTCATCTCCGTCCTGATGGTAACACAGAAGGAAGGTTAATATGGCGTCTATTAGTTCAGTTTTGTGATGATCGGACGGCATCTTGGGAACCTATCTCCCACAGGGTTTGTGGTACTTGACCACAAACCCTGTGGGAGATAGGTCCCTATGGTATATTGAGCTACCGTGAAATTTCCAAAAACAAATAATTCAACTGAGAAATTGTGAAATGATGATTTCCACGAATAGCCTGATTCCCGCGTTGAACAAGATCATCGGTTGACACTGCCTTCCATCCTTGGCCGCTTGCATCATGAACATCTGTGCGTCCAGGATCCAAGTTCCTGCACCATTTCCATTCTTTGCTGTTACTCATGAACGTTTCTCCGTACATTTTACTCATTCGTCTGGGAATTTCACCTGCATTGCTTCCTTCAGCACGTAGAAATCGATTGACTGAACGCAACTCACATTCCATTTTTCGAAGCATGTTTATGTGCTCCCTATGTACTCAGAAATGACAACCATGAATTGGAGCGTTCCCCTGCCCAACTACAGACACAGTTCAAGACTTCTGTGCATAGACCTAGCGCAATTTCTTCAAAGCTTTCCTTTAGAGACCCATCAGACTTTGAAAAAAATAACCCTCCTACAATTTGACATTTATACAAACTTGAAACATGTTGAATTATATAAACAATTACAGATATATTTTGAAATTTTTACTTCAACTATATCTTTAATCTAAAAAATTCCTTACTTTTGTTGCTCAATTTTGAAACTGGTTTAGTACTCAACATTTTTGTATTGGCAAGAGCAGCATTGTTTTGGCGAAGATTACAAACGATAAAAAAGTGATAACAAAACGTTTAGTCACTACGACATAGTAGACGCGATAACTTAAGGATATTCTTGATATATTTAATCGTACAATAGGAAAACAGATAAAATTCCCGATAACTTTTGAATAACACTTTTCTCTCCAATATTCTCACTAGTAATTTAGCTCCCCAAAAGATGCATTACATATAAACTTAGAAAAACTTCCATCTTAATAGGATATCACTATGGAGTATTTATATAAAAACGTAATTCCAAAAATGAGAAAGGAGATTGAAAATATTACTCCAAAACTTGCAGTTTATCGTTATGAAATTCTGTTAGGAGTATTCGCATTCTTTTTGGCTTATGCGATTATGGCGTTAATAAAAAAGGCAAGAAGTAATTACCCTCCTGGACCAATGGGATTGCCGATTGTAGGATATTTGCCTTTTGTATCTAAAAATCTGCATTTGGATTTTACTGAATTAGGGAAGAAATATGGTGATGTATTCAGGTAAGTAGAAAAATTCTATGGTTAGTAAAATATAGTTGATTCAAATAAATGTAATATGGAGCAACTGGAAATATTATTCCATTTAATAGATTATAGGTTCATTTTGTATCAAAAATTGGATTGCATTTTTTTATTAAAAGTTGCAACTATTTTTCTGTAAAATTTTAAAGAGTAACGCATGTAGCGCGATAAAGTTTGTAACCGAATAATTGGTTTTGGAACAGTTTTGATATAGAATATTATCTACAAAATTAGAAAAGAAAATTATTGCTAAAAAAGCATATTTTTTAATTCTTTAAGAGTTTTTAACTATCCTCAGACCTTTATCAGTATTTATCAACTTCTTATACTTAGTATAAATAAAGTATTGTGAACCTGAAAAAAATTCGAACCCGAGATTTTGACAAATCTTCAGGTTTAAAACCCCTCCGAGTTCAAAAAATAAATTTTTGGACGATATTTGTCTCTCTGTTTGCGACAAAGATAATTAAAAATGTTTTGAGCTAGACATATGAAATTTGGTATGCGATATTTATACAAAATTTGAATATTCCTATCAAATTTTTAACAAAATCTTCTCAGAGGGTGTTTGTCTATTCGGCTGTTCTAGAATAATTCAACAAGATAATTACAAAACAACGAAAGTTAGATGAATATTATTCACTCAGATTTAAAATCCAAAATGTAGGTCCTGATCAAATTGCACCCTAAATCCAACAACAGGTTGACTGTCTGTCGGTCTGTTATTTAATAAGCCTGTAAATGCGTAATTTGAAAATACAATAACTTAAATATGTCAAATTTGGTATGGGAGTTTTCGATTAAGAGTATAGTTTGACTTACATTTTTGTTTCAATTTGTTAAAAAAAAGTTTATCTAAAACACGATTTTCGCATATTATCGTTTACTCAGATGTGACTAATAATACATTGTATATTAATCACTGGCATATGATTGATAGCACCCGATTTTCATGCACTATTAACCCCATGCCAGAAATTAATCGCCAAAAAAAAAAAAAAACTCGCCAAGGATGACCCGATGAATTCAGTAAAAAATTTACGACAAATATATCAGTGATAAATTTACGCCAGAAGTAATATTTCGTAACTATTGTATGCCGATTTCATGGAAGGCAATTTCTGTGATAACACTTTTATTACTGAGTAAGCAAGAAAGTATTGGGATCCTCAAAAATTACTTATTTTTCTCGGATAAGCTCAACATAAAAAATTTCTGTCCAACCTCACAAAAATTTTATTAAAATCACGCAATTCGAATCATGAATTTGATTAATGTAATTTAAACTATAGAAATGAGTAAAGATTTTTTTTTTCAATGAACAATTGAAAAATATTTTGTTAGAATCTATAACCATTAAAATAGGATAAAATTTGATGCCATGTCATATTTACATTTGTTGAGTTATTCTAAATAGTTTATTTGTTCTAGATTTTAAGGTATAGTTAGCTAAAAATAAAATGAAATTTACACTTTACCTGGAAGCAGTCCACATATGTTATAATAATTTTTATTGAACTGAATTTATCTGCATCAATTTTTTAAAATTTTCAAATATTCAAGAATGTAGAGGTTGAGGAATTTAATTTTTTGTATAATATTATTTAATTTTTGAGGAATGAAGCTCAATAAATACGAACTTAATGACAAATATTCAATTTTACCATCCCGTACGTCAATTAATAAATAAAATATCGTTAAGCAATTTAAGCTCGACATTTTGATCAAGTTTAATGTTTCAGATCTGCCAGAGATCTAAAATTTATGGAGCGATGCTTTTTGTTTGTGAGCAAGCACAATAACTCAAGAACACTTTCAGCTATTCATATGAAATTCCGTATATCGACACCAAATTTGATTATTTTTATCAAATTATTTGAACCACACCAAATTTCGTAATTAAAAAAATATACGAACCACACCAAATGTGTTAATTTTTATCAAGTTATATGAACAACACCAAATATATTGATTTTTGTCAAATAATATGAACACCACGTAATTTGTTGATTTTCATCAAATTACATAAACAAAATCAAATTTGTTGATTTTTATAAAATTTCAAATAAAGTCAATAAATAATTGAATGATATTTTCTGAGGATAATCTTTTGACCGGTTGTCCGAGCACAAGTGAATACGTTTACTAGAAAATGTAAAGAGGTAGATAAGTAAAATTTGGTTCATAAATTGAATATTTAATTTTGATACGGATCTACATGTGTAGATCAAATTTGAAACCAAATCAATCAAGAAGTTGATTGTCTGTAAGTCTGTACAACTATTTAAACGCTTTAATTCAAAAATGTAACAACTAAGATAAATGAAATTTAATCTACAGTTTTAACCGTTAAGGGATAAATTCTTGTCAAATTTTGAACCAAATCTGATCATGTGTTGGCTGATTATTGATCTTTATTTTCACATGCATACCAATGTAATTACAAAGAATTGTAACAATTTAAATAAATGAAATTTAATATGTGATTTTGGGGTTACAATTGTAATCCGAAATAAAATTTTGATTTTAATCAATTCGTAAAGATGTCAAAAATATTTTTTGAATTTTTTGTTATACATTTATAGTGAATTAGTGATTAGTCGCCAAAAGGAATTAGATTAGATTCAGAGGAAACACTTAATTAATTGTAAAAGCCAATATTTCATAAATATAACCCTCCAGTGTTACGCAGTTACTAAACAAATTGCAGTTTTCTATATCATATAAGGAACTCTTATATCTGAAAGTAAAATTCGTGCTCTCATGGCTTCAAGATCTTGTTGAAGGTCTACGATTTTACGCGAGAGATGGTATTAATACCTTTATTAAAAACTTGGCTTTACTTCCTTGGGTATTAGGTTTTGAATTTTTTCTAAGCAAGAATCAAAGAATTTTTTAATGAAATCTAATCGAATTTAATTGAATATTTTCGATATTTTTGGAGCATATTATTATGCAAACCCTTATTTTAAACCACTTGAAAATTCAAAAAAAGTAACTCATTAAAGATAGAAACATTTGGAAAAAAACTATTAAAAATGATTTCAGAAATTTTAAAATTTTGTTGTAACTATACTCGGCTTCAGTAATAATTCATGGCATACATTTATTTTTTAAATACATCTTTCCCCACAAAATTCTTCCTTTGAACCTTAAATAGGATTATAGTCACTGCATTTTTTTTTTTTTTTTTTGCAAAACTGATATTAGATTTGAAAGAATGGTAAATCAATGTTTTTAACTCTTTATCTACTGACGGTTCTTATAAATATCATTTAAATCTGGATTATATTTTTGTAATATGACTATTTTTGCCGATGGTATTTAAAAAAACACGTAGAATGTAACCCAAATAGCAAAAAGTTAATATAAGCTAAAAGTAGGAAGATAAATATTCAATTAATAATTAAATTAATTAAGATGTTTCTTTTAATTAAAATTTTTTCTCTTTGGTTCTTTGGGATTATTCTGCAAGGAAACTTAACTAGTGTTGCAAAAATGAAGTTGGGAAAATCATGGCAACATAATTCAGTAGATAAAGGGTTTTGTGAATGGAATTTCAAAAACAATGATAATATTATTCGAAGTTATTCTGATAAGATTATTTAAATGAATTTCAAATCGATTGTTGGAAATGAGATGCATGAATTAAGTTGAGTGTAATGAAAGTTGCTAATAAGCAATTTTGTCCAAATTGACAGTCATTAGTGATACGCTTAAGCACAACATTTACCAAAATACATTGCAATTTTCCGAATATCATGCAAATGATATATTTCAATGCAAAAAATATGTATAAAAATGTGTAAAATATTCAATAAATTTCATCACCATAACATCGTCTCTTTGCAGCTAACAATATTTAACATCGTAATTTTCCTCATCTATTTTATTAACATTTCCAGGGAAATAAGATATGAATGAATAAGAAATCAGAAGTTATGCTTCAACTATTATTCGTTGCTATATTTAATAAATTTATGTTAAATAAAAATGAAATGCATACAAAAAAAGTTATTAACTGTTTTACAAAAGTAATATTTATTAACATACTTATAAATAATTTAACATGAATATAATAAAAAAATATATGTTGCAATTTAATAAATTATACTAGAGATGGGTATTTCGAAAATACCTACGCATTATTTTCAAATAATTAGAATTTTTCGAAAACAATCGTAAACATAATTAAGAATATAATGTATATTAATCTTCATTATGAGCTTAAAAATCTAAATTTAAAAACACAAGCTTAAACTATCTAGAATATTGAATTAATTTAGACTTACCGAAACTCCATATTTTCACTTAAAAAATCATACAAAATAAAAATAAATCACAAATACTATATTCAATTTAGTACAAGCATAAGAAAAGAATTATAAATTTATTCTATAAAAATGTTGCCACATTCAAAAATCGCAAGCCAAAAATAAACATCTACATTCTTTTGCAGACGACTTTTTTGAAATAGATATTTCCACAAAAAATTTTCTTATTTTTTTTAAATAAAAAAAATAAACGTTTGCTTCAGTAAACAATAAAAAATAAAATAAGAATTAAAAATTAAAAAATAAAATAATAAGAATTAAACATTAAAAAATAAAATAATAGGAATTAAACATTTAAAAATAAAATTTATCAATAATGTAATTAAAAATGAATTTAAGTATATTTATTTTTTAATTAAGTTAGCCAATGAAAACATTAACAACAATTATTGAATTTCAAATTTTTTTCCCCGACGATTTGGTTGTCAGTAAACAACCAAATAACTGTATTATTTTGTCGTATTAATTAATCTTAATCTTAATTTTAAATTTCAAATGTGGAACAAAATTATGTTCCAAAGTATTATCTTTTTTATTTAATTTTAATTTTTTATCTTGTGAGAATATGATGTAGTATTGGTTAGGAGTTTTTGATGTCTCCGAAATTTATCGAGAAAAAATATTTTTACCTGCTTTTACCAGTATTACATTATTATTATGTATGCTTCTTTGACAGAAGATGCGTTTTTAAAAGGCCGACGAAGAATTATGGCCAACATAGCTGTTATTTCATCTCAAATTCGTCGAGCCCCAAAACTTCGTTTGCGAGCTAGAAAAATTGAAAAAAAAAATTAAAATGAAATATGCTATACATATTTCAATGTATCATGTCAAAAAAGAATTTTTTTAACCCCGTACCACGTTCTCGTGTAAGTTAAATTATATTTTCATTCATTTTAATTGTTTCATTGAATGAGTCACTTTAGTATTGAAATCGATAAAAAAAACTTTGTCTCGGCTTTATTGTATAAAAAATATCACATTTCCAATTTATTTCCTCAAAGATCATATCCTTCTCTGTATTTATTTCATTTAATATAATCACGGGCTCAAAATGACATTTTTCTGTGTTTTATTGGCTGTAGTCATTAATTAATTTTTTAAATCAGAGTTTTTGTAAATGAGATGGTAAGATAATAACGATGGTAAGAACTAAGGTAATAAAATTTCAATTTTCCGCCTGCGGACTTTTGTTGACGCCACAAACCACATTCCCAAAACAACATCATGTTTTGATAAGTGCTTTTTGTATGTGAAAAAAATATACATATGTATGTGTATAGAGAGAGGGATAGAAACCGATAGAGAAGTCTCGTGATTGTTTCAAACCTTTTAAAATTTATTAAGGACTAAATTAATTAAGATAAATGATGACTTAAAAACAATAATTTTCTCATATGGTAGCTTGAAATTTACGATCGAAGATTTCACTTTCTTTTTTTATTTATATTTATATATTATTGTTCTGTATTTTCATTTTACTGATTTTTTCGTGCAGTGTGAAATTAGGATCGCAAAATATTGTCGTACTTCATGGATCTGAAGTAATAAGAGAAGCATTCAACAAAACCGAATTTCTTGGAAGACCTCCATCCAGTTCATTGGAACGTATAAATCCGTACAGTAAGTCTCATCTAAAAAAATTGAAATAATATCTATGAGTGGTATTAAGAAAAGCGGTAAAATTTAAAATAAATTTTTCATTGATTATAATTTTCTTTAATCTTGATATGATATCTATTTATGTCTCCTTATGAGAAATCTCTCATAATACACTCATGTCCATAAATTAAGAATAATAAAAGTTCAAGAACAGAAAGAGTCAGAAGCAAAACAAATGGGTACTTACGTATTATACCGTCTTCTTCAACGGTTTAGTTACTCATTGGCGAGGGATTTAAATTTGGCGATAAAGATCAACTATTGCTAGATTGCAAAAATTCGTTGTTTAGCATATCATTGGCGACAACTTCAAATTTTACGATAAAGTTTAATGGTATAATACGTAAGTACCAACAAATGTAAATTATTAGTAAAGCCTATTTATTAAACAACAGGTAAAGAGAAAAAAAGATGCTATATGCTTGATATAATTAATAAAAATTGTGATTGTTTGCTTCTTGGAGCAAATTACAACAAATATTTCATGGTTGGCATGATCGTTAATACATGGTATTTCTACCAGACGATGCAATACAGTACGTACAACGCTTATTCATACAGTACGTACAACGCTAAATATCAAATTATCGATCTGATTTTGAGGAATATTACACCACTTATCAAACAATGCTCTCCTGAGTTCCGGTAGACATGTAGGAAGTGGTTGACGGGCTGCAACTCGTCGGCTAAGTATGTCCCACACATGTTCTACTGAATTCAAGTGCGGTGAGAAGGCTCACCAGTCCATATAGTGATATTTATGGTGAATCCCAAATCTAGGCGCCAATAGCGACAAGAAAATTATGACAACCCTTAAGGTTGTGCCTTAGAGAATTCATACCAAGAATTATGCTGTTCTTATAGGAATATATTGTTCGTATAGGAATATAGTATTCGTATAAGAATATTTTATTCGTATAAGAATTATACTATTCGTTTTCGGAAAGAATCGAACCGAAGGAGTTGAATAAAGGTTGTGTTATTTCATATCTTCTGCTTTCAATGATTTGATCTATATAATCGCAATAAAACACTTCAATCCATCGATAGAAGGCATTCGTTTATGATGTTTGTTGCACTGTGAGGACAGCCGTTGTCATCCGTAAACACGAATTCGGCACCCATGTCCTTTGCATCATAACTATGCGGTTATTGCACTGAAAGACTTATAAAGCGCTTTCGAACAATTTTACTTCTTTACCTGCATTCCTTATACATCACTCTCTTACACTCTCGTCATTGTGATGTACTAACGGTATCATCTGATGGTTTCCTGTAATTTGCATATGTTTTTTTAAAGATGTATGAAATTATTTTAAGGGTGATATATGTATTTTATAATTCTATTTCCCAGTGACTTTGAATTTTTCTAAATTTACATACAAGAGTGTATGTCTTTTTCAATATTTAAAAACTAAGTTTTAACTTTTGCATATGCGTGTGCAGTGTATTTTTTTAGTAAATTCTAACACCATTTGTCTGTGTGATTTTATTATTTGTAATTTTTGTTTTTGTTTAATTATTTTATCTGTATTTTTTATACTTAGTATTCATTTATTCATTAGTAAATATTATTAATTCTGAATATAGACGGCCCTAAACCACATGTATATTTCGAATGGGAGTGAACGCCAACTTAAGCAAATTTTATTGTTAACATTTCAACTGAAGTGTTGATGAGAAATTAATACAATGAGGTATCGCTCGCTTTCCGTTAGTGGCAGAGAGGAATATTCGTTCGTTTTTTGTTAGCGGCAATTTCTACATTTAAATATGTATGAAGTGTTACCTTATATATGCGTGATCATCGTTCATATGCATTGTTATATGTGACGGAAAATAAATAAGAAAAAGACAAAAAAGCATCTCTTCCTCATAATTTGGGCATCCCGGGTTCGAGTCCCGGTCAGGGATGGTTGTTTTTCTGTGTTCTATCTGTGAGGTGTGAGAATGTTCTCTGTAAATAGGGACTGTGCAAGGGGGTTTAATAAATGTGTGTCAACTTAATATGAGCTAAAAGTCAGACTTCTGCCCTCGGATGCTCAAGGGTCCATACCCTCAGAAACTACTGCACCACCCCCTTTCCATAGTAAAGTGGACACAAAATCATCTTTCCTTGGATAAAGTACAAACAACCTGATGCACCTTTCTCAATTCATAACTTTATAGCTTTCTTCCCAAACACAGTTTATTATTTTCTCATATATCATGTATTTACAAATAATATAATATTGTCAAAAAATGTAATATACTTATAAAATAAAATAAAATCTAAATAAACCGTTTGCGACTTGGAGATAAGGAGTAAAAAAGAGAAAAAGAAAATTTTTTTAGAGATGAGATATAATTTTGTGAAAGGGTATCTGTTATTTGATAAAATCCAGAAAGAATATCATTTTTTAAAGCCTTATCTTTTTAGTTCAAGGTTTCGCTACACAATACGTTACATATAGAATTATTTGCCTATCTAGGCGTCCATTTCTAGTTGAGTACAGTTTTTAATGGTTTTTTCTTCAATAATCCAGATCATTTTTTTTCGGGAGTTTTCCAATCCTCAGTATTTCCTTCGACTTTTTTTTATCGTATTTAATTGAATAAAAATTTCTTAAAATATATGAAAAGATTAGGGCTTATTTATCAAATTATCTCCCTATTTCTGCATCGAATTATGATACTTATAATTTAATTAAATTTGGAATATTAATTAAAAAAAGTCGATATTTATGCGGGGCATGACAAATCAGTTAGATGATTAAAGTATAGAAATGCAAATTTCGCCTTCTCTGATAATTTTTTATTGTGTGTCGCTGACTGTAAAAAAGCAAAATAGTAACATGAGAGATTAGATAAAAATTAAAATACTTTCAAAGTATAAATACAAAACAAAAAAAATTAAAACAGGAAAGTTTATTAAAAATTAGTGATTTCTTAAATAAAGTTTTAAAATAAAAATCTAAGTTTCAACTAGTCTGAAATATAAATATTATTTTCGAGAGATGCTGTTGTTTCTAATAACACTTAGCATGGAAATAGATTTTAAGTCTAAGTTGCGTCTCTTGTTTTAAGTAGAGCCAGCTAGGTCCAAGAGTATGTCTTTCTTACTCACGCATAACAATCGCTTGCACAGCCCCTTTTTACAGGGGGGCTCATTCACACATCTCACAGATAGAACAGATGAAAAACAACCATGCCAATACCGGGACTCGAACCCAGGATGCCCAGATCACGGGGAAGACGCGCTACCCCTGTGCCAAGAAATCGGCCTTTTCGTGAGATTGTACTAGTAAATGGACTCGGCTCTTAATTTTTCAAAGTAATTCACTCCTAAGAACAAAGTCAGTGCCTCCTGTATTCTTTGAAAAAAAAATGAAAAGGAGTATGACAGATTTTACAAGGATATTCGGGCAAGGCGCTTGAAAAAGTATTTCAGAATTAGGCATTTTTACTTACTCGTATAAGTTGTTAAGAAGTCATAATACTCGTCAAAAAATTCGAACGCGAGATTTTAACAAATATTGCCCATTCTTTAGATCTCCACGAGTTCGATAAACACATATTTGGAAAAAGTCCGTCCGTCTGTAATAAAGACAACTCAAAAAATGCTTTGAGCTTGACCGTTAAAATTCGGATATTGTATTCACACCAAATTTGAAAATTTCTGTCAAATTTTGACTAAAATTTGATCAGAGAAAGTCCAGATATTGTCTTCTAATATTATTATTTTATCCCTAAAAATGATGAAATGCAATTCTAATTAAGGTAATTGAGCTTATCTTATTGACCGGGACCGCCACTATAGAGGAGTAATAAACATTTGCTCAAGCAATCCATACTCTTTTTGATGAAATATTTATTCACGGCACACACAAACACACATAAACACTTAGGGTTGAACGGAATATACTGATTCATCCCGAAGACCCGGTATCAGTGCTTTCAGTTCGAGGTCTCGGTATCAACTAACTATAATTAAAGGTGGCGCTGCTATCGGATTCCTTAAGCGGAATGGAAGGAGTTTGTGACAAATATAAACGCGATAATTATAAAATGAAGAGAGTTAGAGTGATAAAATTCGGTGCACACATTCAACATTTACAGTGCAGACGCTTATCGAATTTTATGCCAAATCCATCAAAGAATGACCGTCTGTTGGTCTGTACTTTCAAAACATGCAAACACGATAATTAAAAAACGCAATGACTTAAAAATGCCAAATTTGATACAGGATTTCGTGACTACAAGTGCCGTTCTTCTTTGAGACCAATTTTTGTTCTAATTGGTTGAGAAGAACGTGTCTAAAAACGAACTTAGTTGTGCATACTATTAATATTAAGTGATGGACTAATCACCAAAATACTCGCCAAAGATGACATGATAAATTCCACCTAAGTACTAAATTCACGCCAAAAGTTTATATTTTGCAACTATTCTATGCCAATGCTCGTGTAAGGCGTCCTCGAGGAACGACACCATTATGAGAGAATGTGCGAGAAAGTTTTGGGGAGACGTCCTCTGGTTCAGTAATGAATTAATTAAATGCGGTTATTTTCAGGCCCTTTCTTCGGCAGTGACTTCCATGCTTGGAAAGAGCAAAGAAGATTTGTGGTGCAGTCCATGAAGGATCTGGGTCTGGGAAAGACAAAGATCGAAGATGAAGTGATGGTAAGAGAGAAAACACTAGACTGATGCTCGTTTTAAATACATACAACGTATATTTTGATCTTCAACCCTTTGCACTCTGATGGGCCTCTGAAACGACATTCAAGACTGTACATCCTTTTGACGTTTTATTTGTTTATTTTTCAAATTTAATTGTTAAAAACGCCTACATAATGATTAAGAGATGTAGATTCTTTTTTCAAAGAAATTCGACTTAAAAGCATTATGTATATTTATTTTTCATAGCAATAAACAAATCTTTGCATTAGGTGAATGATTTTGCATCTAATTATTTTTCGGAGGGCAAAGGGTTAATTTTGTCATATCAATGAACTTTAATGGACAAATCTTATCACAAAATAAGACGCCCTATTTTTTATCGTGTTATTACAAATAACACTTACGCAATAATGATAATACTTCGAGTAATTAGCCATATTTCAAAAGAGACGAAACTCAACGATGCTCCTGTAGTTTAGTACCTACGTTTTAAAAACTAAAACGTTTACGAATCGTTTTTTTTATCATTCCGATTGTAGCTTCTTGTGAAGGATTCTTTATTATAACAGATTCTTTATTATAACAAATATTTATTATAAAAAAGTCTGATAATCGTTTCTTTATTTTTTTTATCTTTCTCAAAGAAATCAAAATTTAATTCTCATATTTAATCTATTAAACTGATAAGTGAATTGTATAAATCTTGTAATATTTCTATTACAATTGTATAGTGAAACATATTTGCACAGAGTAATAAAAATAAGAATAAAAAAAGTAAAAGAAAAGCGTTTAGAAAATTTCGTATTAAAAATATGAAACAAAATAAGGTGGATTTACACTGGGCCGATTATAAGAGTCCAATGAGTCACGCATGTGCAGAAGGAAGATTGCACATTAGCTCATAGATTGGATAGTAGCAAGTTTTTGTCTCAATGGAACAAGAGCTTGCTACTATTCAGTTTCTGCGCATGCGTGGTCGTATTTGATGGACTGTAACTGGCTGAGTGTGAACCCATCTTTATGTTGCAGGAGTTAAATCAATGAAAAGTGAAAAGACTTCAGTTGGAAAATAGAAACTCAATTTTAAACGTATTAACAATATATCTATCTATCTATCTGTCTATCTATCTGTCTGTCTGTCTGTCTGTCTGCATTTTCAATCGTAAATGAAATAGGTTTTATTCATTTACTCAAGTTGAATATTTTTAATTTTTAGTAGATACCACTTTATGCTAATACAGTTTTTTTCAAGTATTAATTTTTTATACTTTAAATACAGTTTCAGCATTTTGTAGTGAAAATTGAAATCGAAAGCCAATAGCTCAATCGGTAAAATGCAAGGTTTTCAGTACTTTTCACGTGAAGGTGAATAATGCGAATTAAATTCTTGCGAAAATCAATCATTATTTGATGATTTATTTTATATTAATTGTAATTATTTAATAAAAAGTTACTAAAATAAAAATTTTTTGTTGGCCTAAGTATGAATTGATTTAATTTTTTAATATTACTTGTTTTTTAGAATTTTATAACTGCATCCTTTTCTAGTATGTCTTTATAAGTGGACACAGAACTCATGTGTGTTTTGCATACAAAATATCTTTCTACATATTATCATTCCAGATAATTCAGGGCCCAACTTAGCCTAGTTAGAGCCCGGAGCAAAAACTTCTTTGGGGCCCCCTTTGCTTTACTGAATGAAGAATATCCATTATATTTTGAATTTGTTTATAATGGATTTGTTTATATATTTTGTTTTATAATGAATTTGTTAATATATTTTGTTTTATAATGAATTTGATAATATATTTTGTTTTATAATGAATTTGTTTATAATAAAGAATATTCATTAAAGAAAAAAAAAACGTAAAATAATATTTCTATTTGATTTAGGGGGTTTCCACTTATGTAGGGGCCCGGGGATAATTCTTATCTTAGTCAGGCCCTGAGATAATTGCTCTACGATATTTCAAAGTAAAAAATCTTTGTAAATAGTTTCATTTTTTAAAATAATTTCTTATATGTTTGCAACTTCTGTGCACAGTTATTTTATGTTTTCTCTACTGTAAATATTGCGGTACTTAAATAAAGTTATCGTAGCATGCCCATCAAACTGTTCAGTGACCGTAACGGTTACGGATACGGGGGTATGAGACGGCGTTATATTCTTATAGCATACCCATTATGAGGAAATACGCGGGGAAAAAAGCGGGTGGACTTTCTCGTTTTCCCTTTTATACCGTTTTTTAATTTTATTTAAAATGATTCAAAAATACACATTTTAACAAACATTTTTCATTTTGTTTATCTCGCTTTTTTTTTTCAGGATGAAGTAAATCACTTTGTGAAGGTCTTAAAAGATCACAATGGTCAAGCACTGGACGTGAAGAAGCCGCTGTCTCCAAGCATGTCCAACAATATCAGCGCATTGGTTTTCGGAAAACGATACGATTACGATAATCCAGATCGCCGATTCTTGGATGAAAATCTGGATGAAACGAACGAATTTTTCAGTCAGACTTCTTTGGAATTTTTGTTTCCCTGGATTAAACACATTCCTTTCATTTTCAAGAACCTGAATATTGAGAGGTCATTCTCAGCATTTAACAAAATTTGTGCATTTTTCAAGTAAGGAGAGTTTTTTTAATTGGTTAAATATTTAAAGGAAGTCTTATCAATTTAACAAATTTTATCTACAATTTTGTAATTTCATGAAATGTGGTCTAGATTACCAGTTTAACTGAAATCGGTGGGAATTTATTTAAGCCCTTATTTGATTTTAATTTATGCCTTCTGCAAACATGCAGTTCATTTACCTTTTAAAACAGTTTCTGAAAATTCTACAGTTCATTTTATTTGAAGTTACGAGTCCTATATTCAAACCTTTTCTTTTGATTATGCATGCGAATGAATGCTTTTTCGAAACATGCTTTCTAACCAATGATTATATTTAATCTTTAAATGTGTTTTATATGATTTGGGTGCAATTAAATGATTCAGAATTCACCCCTTTTAAGCGTAGTCATTATTTGAAGTACATTAGTATTGTTTGTTTAGTTTAGTTATATTAACTCCCGTTTTAAAGCAACAGTAGGGCTATTTGAGGACAGACTTCGTAATTACAGGCCGTAGTCGGATGACGAGGACGACATAGGAATTTGAACTCCGTCATCAAACTTCCACATTACACCAGCTGGGTGAGTGTTATAGGAATCGGAATTTCGGTTTTGGTTAGAGGATATGGTTCCATAATAATCTTTCGTGCGTATAACTTTTCGAAGCCTCTCGAATTCGGATTATCATTAAGTGAACCCATATACTTAGTCAGGAATAGTTTTATCGTTGTAATTATAATTTAAACTTGCTATACCTTCATCCTGGCACAGAGGTAGCGCGTCTTCCTCGGGATCTGAGCATCCCGGATTAGTGTCCCGGTTGCATATAAACTAACTCTACATTGATAGGAACCTTACAAAAATTTAAGCCCGTTGATTGGTTGGACTCATCTTACGCCAGGACCTGTGAAGTCAACTGATATATCTGTGTACTAATAGCGATCATTTGTTCTTTTTTTGACATAACTACTTAATACATATTATTTTTTTATTCTTTTTGAAATGTCTGTGTTTTCGATGACTAAACTTCCAACTTCATTTTGTAATGAAGTTGAATCATATGCATGGAATGTAATTACTGTTCGCAGCGATGAGAAAAATTTAGAATTTTTAAGAGACAAAATAATATAATAATAAATTCCCATTTTTCTAACAACAAATATTTCTTCATAGAAGATTTAAAATAATTTGTATAATTTTTCCAAAATTTATTTTTTAGGAAAATGAAGCATTTAAAAATTTATCTTATTTTCAATTGAAAAAAATCTGGTGCCAACTTTTTTTAGACCATTCCTTTTTCTCAAATACGGAAGTTGAAAGGAAAGCCAACTTTCATTTACCAAAATTTTTTATTTTCATTCGGAAAAATTTCAAGGATTTTTAAATGAATTCTTGTTTTTTTCTTCTTTCTGAAATAAACTTTTTACAAGGGATTTTTGTAGACAAAACTTGCTACATAAGCGTTAATTTGTGGAAAATAATATAAATTCTGCCGTGTTTTTTACAGATATAGCTCAAGAATATAGAGCAGATAGAAAGCAGCACAATTTGTAGCTTATAACAGTAGGCTATTCAATTTTTTTTAATTTGAATGTTTTTTAATTCACGCAAAAAATTCTAGTTGGCTAATTTTTTAATAGAGGGTGCCATGGTGTAATTCTAATTCGTTTTCAAAAGACGAATAATTATAAATGTGTACAAGTGAATAAAATAAATGACACAAAGAAACATATTTTAATTGATGCAGAGACAATTTTTGTTCACAATCTCTTGTTTATTTTAAATTCCAATTCGTGTTCGTCAATTTTCCGCATTTCGCTATCCATTTGTAGCATTCTTCTAAAATTTTCACATCACTGCGTCAAAAAATTTGGTTTGGAGTAAATCATTCCACTTCATTATAAAATGGTCGGAAGATTTGTGTCCAAAAATAAAGACATTTCATAAAGTTTGAAAAAAAAGAAACTGTATGAATTTTTTATGTCTAAGACCAGAGAAGCGCTGCGCTAATCCTTAAACATCACATTTCATGACGTAGGATGAGTCCAAGCAATCAGCAAGCTTAAATTTTTGTAAGGTCCCTATCAATGTAAGATTAGTTTATATGCGTCCCGGTTCGGGCATGGCTGTTCTGTGTTCTATCTGTGTGGTGTGTGAAAAAATATAGCATCCTATTAATAAAAAAAGAGTCGCATTTTTTAACAGTTTTAAATAGTTTTTTACGTCAATAAACATCCCTCTGGGAAGGCACCCCGAAATGAGGATGAGATGCTTCCGTCATGGTGGTTGGATCTTGTCATCCTAGAAGGTACACTAATATGTGGGGATGGATTTTCACATAGATGACGAGGCGTTTTTCTATGAGAAAGGTTGTACCGTGAACAATGATAACCTTTAGGACTCAACCACAGTTCCCACCAATGATGCTGTTGCGGAGGTCCAGAATTCAGTTTTATGATTTAAACTGTGTGTCTACGGGCGGGTCGGAGAGTTTGGTATGACTTAAGTCTAGTTCCAACGACCGTCGAATCTTCAGACGGGCCACGCGTTCCCCCGTTTTTCCCCTCTTGCGGCTTCTTGGGGTCCTTTGATGCCTAGACACTTTAAGGACAATTTGCGGGAAAACTTCGGAAGCGTCCAAAGACATCAAAACACCCCAAGAAACCTCAAGAGGGGAAAAGCGGGGAAACGCGTGGCCCGTCTGAAGATTCGACGGGTCGTTGGAACGCCGCTTTAAACGCCGTCACTAAACAACGGAATAGTTAGTAAAAAGAAAAAGAAATGTCTAGAAAGTCATAAAATAAATGAAAATCGATAGCTTTAAATAAAATCGAAAGTATACCATCAGTAATCCATTGAGGTTTAGACTTTAAACTTGCAATTTTCCAAGAATAAACAATAATATGAAGAGTTTAAGAGTAGCTAATTATCATAAAGATTTTCATTATTGGTTTATAGATTCTGAAGAGGTGGAATTTCTAATACTCGAATCTTTCTATTTGGTGAAGAAGTAACTTTCGTATGTCGCTTCTGTGGAACGAAATTTATTTTAAAACTTTTCGGAGATGATTCACATCTAGTTATCCATAACAAGAGCACAATAGTGATGAAGAATTTTTTTTCTCGGTATTCAGGTGTTGCAAATATGTTTTAACTAAAGGTATTTACAAATACATACAACGCTATGCCAATAAATGTTATTTATGTGCTTGTAATTTAACAAGTAATAAAAAAACAATTTTTAAAATCAATTCCTACTTAGGTTAACAAAGAAATATTTTATTTTAGTTACTCTTTATTAAATAATTATAATTAACATAAATATGCATATAAATATGACTGAACCACAATATTAAGCGGAAAATAGAAAGCCAATTTCCTGGTAATTTTTCTTTCTATACATGGTGTTCGAACTCGCAGCTCAAGGGATGGGAATCCAACAACATACCAACCAGATATCCCGGCCTAACGATTACAATTACTATGAATAATTGATCAAAAAATTATACTAGCGTTGAATTTTCGACCACAATTGAGGATTTAAAGCCAATTATGGCAGCGCAAAATGAGTGAATTTTCTACATTAGTTGGGGCAACGCAATACAGATTACAAGTTTCTAATTTTCTTTATTCTGTATTATTTTAATTCGAAAGTACTTCAAAATGAATCCAAAAAAATCCATTCATTAATAATATTTAATTTTAAATGCATCGAGCATTGTGAAAATAAACAGAATCGTTTAAAATAATCGACCGAAAACCAAATAAGCCTAATCTCATTGGTGTTGGAAAGAACAAACTGAATTCGTTACTTATTTGGCGGCTGGGAAATGAAGATTTTTGGCGAGAAAGTTCGTTTTTAATTAATTAATAAGAAAATTAAGGAATTAATATTTGAAAAACTGTATTAACATCAAATATTATCTAATACAAGTTTTAAAAAATTTACTTGAACTTGAGTAGATGAATAAACAGCATTTTATTGTAGAATTGTTTATAGTAGATGAATAACAGCATTTAAAATTGAAAATTTGTACAAGATTATATATATATATATATATATATATATATATATATATATATAATATAATATATGAGAGAGAGAGAGAACTAATAGTAGGAATTGAAAAAAGAAAATTTAAAAACAGCACATGATTTATGACGAAATTATCGTAAAATATAAATAAATCTAAAAATATTATGATGATTAAGAATATATATTATTTACAACAACTAATAAATAGACTTAAATTTATTATTAAAGGAAGGGTAGTATTTAATATTCACATTAATAGATATTTATTTTTTTTGTTTTAATAGAAAAGAAGTCGACGCACATGCTAAGACTTTGGATCATGGAATTATTCGAGACTTCATAGATAGATACTTACTGGAAATAGAATCTCAGAAAGAGAAAAATCCAAATAGCACCTTTCATTGTAAGTACTTAGAATGAAAATAAATACTAGAATAATAAATAATGGAGTAAATACTGCAATAATAATCCCTTTGAATGAAAGTAAATATAAAATAAGTAATTTAAACATTTCTCTTTTGTTTTCACTTTTATATCTATAGAAACTCATTTCTGGGAATAAAAATATTTTAATATAAGTATTTTCAAACAATTGAATTTTTTGAAACCCTTAGGATCCTTAAGAAAGTATAGATTTTTTAATGTAATTAAAAGCATGCTGTAATAAATTTTCTTAAATTAGGAATTTTCTTTATATCCACATTTTCTATTCATTTTTCATTGTGTTACAATTTTATGAATCAACTCTTTCAGTTATCGCTTTTGAAATAAAGAAATCAATAGCATTGTAAATGTTTAAAATTTCAACCTAGAGATTACGATAATTTTATGGTTTGGATTATGCTGTTCCAAATTGGAAGACCCTTTTTGGAATTATATGTGCCTGCTTGTCGGTCTGTGAACTTGATTTTATAAAAAAAAATATGATATACTGTCTTAATAGAGAACTTTACCATACAAAATACGAGAAAGAAAACTATATCTGTCCATCCGTCTCTCCATGTACGTCTGAAAATTGAACACTTCAAACTTCATTTTCGTTTTGATTATCACACGGAACATTTTCCTCTCAGAACTTAAGAAAATTCCTTTTTTGAAGCGTCGAACTACTCAATCAACTGCTGATTCGATAAATCCAGATGTGAACAATACGAAATAGATGAAAAGGAGCATAAATTATAAGGATATAAAAAAGAAAACGGGAAAAAAAATCCCAAACATTTTCATTCTATATGAACAAGTAGCATTTTTCTGTCTTTATTCTTTTGATAGCAAATTTTTTAAAGATTTAACTGTAATATTTTTAGATCACCCTGACGTTCTATACCTGTTAGACCCTACTAGCACACAAATATTGTACAGTATTGATCAATATTCGCAATATTGTTTAATATCATATGATATCGCACAATATTGTACAATATTATATTACAAGATGTGCTACCAGGAGACTAAAGCACACCACTGCTATCGCTGTGGGACCATTGGGTTAAATACATACTTTAAACATAAAACATGTAATATATATTTTTATTTAAGTATAAGCATACAATATATATATTTATATTAAACATACAATAAATATATACATAAAACATACAATATA
>JAOUZG010008327.1:749242-764760 GCA_026289955.1 Argiope argentata | reverse complement strand
ATTTATATTAAACATACAATAAATATATACATAAAACATACAATATATATACTTATATTAAGCAATGCAAACAATTTACAGAAATAGAAATTCTAATTTTAATTTCTAATCAAAATAATTGTGTTGTCTAGTAACCATTAACTGGAAACATGAGTAAAAAGCTTCGATTATCACGTGATATTTTGCAATTGAATACAATAATTTCCTCAGTACCTTCGAGCCGCTCTTTTAAATAAAGTTCTAAGTATGTACACGAGCATATAACTGAGTTATTCTTTTTCAAAGTTTTTGTTGTTATTTGTGGAGTTAATACCTTCCTGTCTCTGAAACTGCTGTAATTTGAGTAATGAAAAAAGATTAAATAAATATACTTAAAATAGTACTTTAAAATATTGTACCCTTTCTTTTTGTTTATTAAATTCTAACAGTCATTAACATTGTGCGTAACATCTAAACGAAGTAAATACTCATTAAAAGATTGGTTAGGTCTTTTGTTATAACATCTCCCAACATTTAATTTCATAAAATTTAAGATTTTTAATATTTTTGGAAACCATACGATTTTCAAAATGTATTATGTTTTCTAAATAAATTGCACTGCTGTTTACAAGAGGAAATAAAAGGTTAAAATGAAATCTGCCATGCATATTTCAATGTATCCTGTCAGAACATCATTTCTCGAACGGCCAAGCACCACGTGCTGATTCAAGTTAAATTATATTTTTATCCATTTTAATGGTTTCATCGAATTAGTCACTTTAGTATTGCAAACGATCCAATTTTTTTTTTGTCTCGCATTGATTGTTTTAAAAATATATCACATTTCCTATTTATTTCGTTTCATATAATCACGTGCTCAAAATGGCATTTTTCTAGGTTTTATTTGCGGTAGCCATTAACTTATTTTTTTAAAAAATCAGAGCTTTTGTAAATGCCATGGCAACGTGTTATTAAAAGATGATTTTTTGAGATGCTCATGCAGATAATAAAATTTCAATTTTTCGCCTACGGAATTTTGTTGACGCCAAAAACCTCATCCCCCCCAAAAAAATTAGGTTCTGACATGATAAAAAAATAACAGAAGCGTCATTTCAAATTCATGTCATTGGCCGTGTGAAGAAATTTATCTCTCCATTTACAGGTAAAACTATTTTACTAGCAAATGCAACCATCAAAATGTTATAAGTATCTAATGAATTTTTGTATGGCCAAAGATTAAGGGTTAAGTGATGAAAATAGCCTGATTACTGAATGACAGATCAATGTTTTATAATCAAGAGATACTAGTTTTTACTTCACAAAGAACATCTACCTACTTAAATAAAAGAAAAATAAACTAAGCCAACAATTTGCCTTATTTTTTTAGATTATTAATTCACTATCTTTAATGTCGTTCATAATCTTAGAAGATGAATGAACCTGTTTACTCTTCCAGATGACATGTTGCTGAGCAACGTGCTCGATATATTCGGAGCCGGAAGCGAAACCGTTCGCACGTCCATTTTGTGGTTCATCTACTGCATGGCCGCCTTTCCCGACATCCAGAAGAAAGTCCACCAGGAAATAGTAGAAGTCTTGGGTTCAGAGAGAAACCCGGAATTCCAAGACCTGAAGAGTATGCCATACACTCACGCAGTCATGCTGGAAATAATGAGATGGAAGACCATTGTTCCGCTCAACCTATTGCACTAGTGAGTAACATATAAATAAAAAAATACTTATTTGAGAAGCAGATAACTATTGGGTTGGCAACGAAGTGATTGCAGATTCTGCCAATACATAGTCTTAACACATTATTGGGGCCGGGATACCCTGGTTGGTAGAACGTTGGACTAGTATTCCTTAGATTGCGAGTTTGAACCTAGCCGGCCGAAGATTCTCCGAGTGTGTGGTGGTCTGTCGTGGTCACAAAGTTCTCACTGTCGAGAGTAATACCACTGAGTCAGAGGTGATCGTTCTCAGTTTTAAATATAAATTACGATTTGTGAATGAATGAATGAATGAAATGCATGAATGAAGTCCGCCCCGTAAAAAGGGTTTGTGACGTGTGTGAGCTAGAAATCACACTTCTGTCCTCGGGTGCTCAGGAATCCACACCCTCAGAAGCTACTGTACCCCTCCTTCCGTTGTAAAGCGAAACACGACAACAACAACACTTTATTTTGTTTTTGTCAGCAAAGTGAATTGGATTATAAGTCTTACCAACCTTAAAAATATTGTCCTTTTTGTCAAATTTTTGGGACGAGTTTTTGCCAATTGTAATTCCGATAATTTTTTAATTGCAACCTCAAAAAGAGCCTTTTTGTTACCATTTCTAAAATCTATCTAAGATGTCTGACTTCGGGCAAGTTGTTTTAAGGTTGGCAAAATCTGCCTTGCTTGGCGAGAAATTTGATATTAATCTTAAATGTATCGAATCTTAACTAGAATATGAATAAAATATAAAATACTAATAAATTATAATTTCAAACAACCAGTCACAATATTCCCTTCTTATACGACTTAGTTCTGTGGTAAAGCGTTCACTGGCTGTAATTAATTCATAAATATATGCATTCTCATTAAAAAGATATTAATATGAGGCTGGAGCTCTTTAATTTCAATTCTTTCATAGTATTCTATATTAACAATTTTATATTAATCTTTGTGAATTTATCCATGTTTTTTTTCTAATGTGTGTTCTTTACAGTACTTTGGGGGATTCCACTGTTGGCGGGTACGACATACCTAAAGGGACTATAGTCATAGGGAACTTCTGGAACGCACACTACGACCCTCGATACTGGAAGGAGCCAGAAAAATTCAACCCAGAAAGATTTCTCAGCAAAGATGGCAAGTCAGTCGTGAAGTCAAACAATTTTATGCCCTTTTCCGCAGGTAAACTATTTTTAGAATTAAAAATTTTAGAGTTTTTGAAAACACGCTTTTATTAGTATATTAAAAAGTAAAAAAAAAAAAAAAACGAAAAAGAAAGTAAAAAATGATTCTAAAAAGCGAGAAATAAAAAAAAAAGATTTATTTCTTTTATAATGTGGCATTCAGTAATAATTTTTGAGAAGTCAATAGAAATATTTTTAATAAATTTAACTTTAAATCTTATTTATAATGAATTGTGATTTGTTAATTAACGCTTAAAGATTTTCTTTAATAATATTAGTGATGGTTCATATTTTCTTAAAAAATTATTCGCAGCACTTGTTCTAACTTTCATATATTTGATTTTAAAAAATAAAATAATGTATTTACGTATTAGACCGTCGACGCCAACAGTTAAGTAACTCATTGGCGAGGGATTCTAATTTGGCTACAAACCGTCAACGCCAACGAAGCCAACAAAATGACAGTTCAGTTTTGAACAATTTTTTAGATAATGGCGTTTTTTTGCCATTATTGGTGGTTTAGTAACTCATTGGCGACGGATTTAAATTTGGCGATAAAGATCGACGGTCTAATATGTAAGTAATAAAAATATTTTTTGCATTTAGTATATTAATACAAGCGTATTTTTAAAATTATTTCATTTTATTAATTTCTTTTTTTGTTTTATAAACTTCATTATTTAATTATGTAATTGGGTGATAAAAAAATTTCAAAAAAATTCATACATCTGATAAAATTTTAAATGAAGTTTATATTGTAATGTGTTTGTAATAAGCTGGTTACTTGATAGTATTGAAGTTGCTATGGCCAAACTTAAGAATATTGTCCTTTTTGTCAATTTCTTGGGACGAGTTTTTGCCAAATTTATCCAAGATGGCTGACTTCGGACAAGTTTATATATATATATTTCAAAATCACCGCTAAATAATGTAAATCATTCTGGAATGTGCTATCATATAGAACTAAAATTTTATTAAAATAAATCGAAGATGGCCGTCCAAAATCTGATTTTATATAAATATTGGCTTTGGAATTGCATAACTGTATATGATTTCAAATCCTCAGTACATGAAGACGTAAATGAATTTTATAAAAATTACATTATTATCCCATTCCAATAACTTTTATTTTTACTAACGTAATAAAAACAAAGTTAGATTAAAAACGTACAGAATGCATGCTTGAATGTTGAATAAATCATTTTAATTCGGGCCTATTTTGATGAAGGGATGGACGTGAATCAAATGTTGCTGATTAAACATGATGTGTTTCTTTATAATATAAACGACTATTATGATAGGCAGAAAATAAATGCATCAAGTTAAATATAATAATATTACTATTATTTCTCAGTGATACTCTCTCTATTTCAGTCTACAAGCCCCCTACCCCCCTAAGAAATTGCATTTATTTGTAAAAGGTCGGAAGTCTGCCGCCAACTCGTCAGCACCCTTTTATAACAACATATGAGAGATATCTATAATTTTAAATGTTGAGGAAAGAAAATAGTAGGTAAATCAATAAAATCAAAAAGGTAAATTATAAAAATGAAATCCTATAATAATTATTAATTTAATAGAACTCATATGGGACAAAAATTAACTTTAATCCTTTCACTACTGACCCGGCCAAAACGAAAAAAACAAATTTTATCCTTGATTGCCACTTTCCGTTTCAAAACAAAGGTTCAAGATGTAAAAGGAGAATATTCCTGTTGATAACTCGTTTTACATCCAGTTTTCATCGTTTGAAACAGAAAGTGGCTAAACAGTATAGAACTTACACGGCCAGTTGGGCCGGATAAGAAGTCAAAGGGTTAAACGATATTACTTGTAATAAATTTCTTATTTGAAGTAATCGTTTGGGGAGATATAGAAACCGAAGGTTCCAAAAGTAAGAAATTTAATAAAAGAACGAAAAAGTAAAAAAAAGAAAAATCAGAAGATCCTCCTTATTTTAGATAGTCAAAACCACGTGCCAATATCATACTTATTATATTCGCTGATAGAAGTTGCAAAAAAAGGTATAAATGATATTTTACTGGAAACAGTAAGGTATAACGATATATTAGTTTCCCCAAAACCAAATTTCGTTTTTTTTTTTTTTTTAGTTAGAAAACCTATATATTCGCAGAATAAAGTTATTCAATTACCATAAAAATCTTTATTGTCGTGTGGGAACAAGATGTTGTTTTGGTTAGAAGGTTTTGATGTTTCCGAAATTTAAGGAAAAAAATAGTTTTACTTGCTTTTACCAGCATTGTATGTGATACTTTGCAAGCAGATGCGCTTTTAAAAGGTTGACCTACGTTTACCAGTATTACTTTATTATTACGTATGCTTTGATAGTATATGCTATTTTAAAAAAGTTCATAAAGAACTATGACATCTTAGCTATTTTTTCGTCTCAAAATTTGGTCGAGTTCCAAAACTTGGTTTACCCGCTAGAAAAATTGAAAACGAAAGTTTAAAAAACTATATATTGTGTGTGAGAGAGAATTCGGATTGTTTCAAACTGGTTAATGACTTAAATTAATTTAGACAAATGATGATTTAAAAAGTTATAATGTTCTAACCTGATAACTTGAAGGTTACGATCCAATATTTCATTTTCTTTATATTATATTTGTTTTCATTTTATGCTTTCCAGGTAGAAGAGCTTGCCCTGGTGAATCTATGGCATACATAGAGATGTTCTTGTATTTTACTTGGATTCTTCAAAAATTTGAAATAGCTTTTCCGCCTGGAGCTAAAGTAGACTTTGCTGCAAAATTAACAGTCACATATAGACTGGATCCCTTCATGGTTCGATTCATACCAAGGAGCTGAAAGAACCCGGAACTGTATTGCAACAAACAACTGTATTGAATACCATCAATAAGTCTTTGCTTAGTAAGCATGCGATGTTTTTGTATGAATGCTATTAATAAAAGAAAAAAGAAATTTGATTACAAAACAGTAAACAAATCTGAAAGGTCTTCGGAAGAAATTCATGGATATTTTAGTCACAGCGCATATTATACTACCATATCTATCCATTAGAAATAAAAAAATTGCACTAAATAAATAAAATGTGTTTTTTATTATCCATACAATTGACCATCAAACCATCAAGAGACAATAAGGTTAAAAATGAGTTTAATACCAAAATCAAATTAGTAAAATCATTAAACAATGTAAACAAAAATAATAATAAATAATAATAAAATTTATACAGCGAATAAAGAGAATAAAAAATGAATGGAAGAGATTAACCTTTCGAGATGGGGGGGGCACTATTCTAGATGCACGCTCGAGACGGTACGTACGCGAATCATCCCACAGGACGTAAGTTTTGAGTCTCTAAGCCTAACTTTGAAGAAAAATGAGTCACAAAAAATAAAAATTGTGCCTTAATGCAGTCATTTTTCCCTACCCTTTTAGATTATTAGTTCATTTATAATACAAGAATATTCTTCAGCTGACAGTTCGCCATATTATACCCAAAACCAAGAAAAGTACGTGAAATGTATCCAAAAGCTCCACAAAATAATCAGAACTGACGGTATAATACGAAAAGACTATTTCTGGTTACATAGTTATTACACGCACGCACGCACAATTTGAATTATGTATGGTGAATGATGCAGTGGCGCTTAAATTTATTTCGGTTTAAACTGTGCATATGCATTTGAGTTCGATTTCCCGACACGCACGGGTTGTACGTCCGACTGTGAGAGACATTCGAGGTGATGCCCGTCGCGAAAGGATTCAAGATAGATGGGCGCATATTACTTTCTTTTTTTCTTTTTCAGTATATTTTTATTTTAAAATTAGCATTCACGAATTAAACTTTTATTTCCATTGCGCCTTCTAAGACTAAATAAGTTTGGGGCATATGCCCACTCCCTTCGACTTATCCCCTGTCATTACACTTATGAGAAGAGTACTAAAGACTACCCCATGGCTTAAATAAAATAGAAAGCTGATGCTAAATATCTTTAGTGGAGAATTAGTAGGTACTACTAATTATTGAAAAAAGAAATTTTCTCTTGTTCCACGTTCCCGTTAAGTTCATCTCTATAAAAGCAGAATTAAAAAGTTTTGGGACAATGAAGGAGAAAAAGCTCTCCATGAATCAAATATTTCCAAAAAGCTCTTCATAAATTCTTAATAAATAATTTACATCATGATAAAATCGGTGTACATATGTATAAAGACTACAAGGAAATCACTTAACATCTTTTTAATATATATGATCAAAGGTAATTTTATCTCAACAATGTAACAATAATATAAAAAGGACTGCAAACTTTTATTTTCACTATAAATAACATAAAAAAACAGAGAGGTAGAAAAGCCCCAAGTATCAAATAATCTCTCTTGAATTCTTGACAGTATGACTTTTCCCCCGACTTAAAACTATCGTCTTCTTGACATATACACTTTTCCTCTTACTTAAACAAACGTGCTGCCCTCTCTCGACATGAGATAAAACTATTTTCAACAATTTTCTCTTCCCATTTGGAATTGGTTATCATTACAACTTGATTATTAAACAAAATACCTAAATTACTTAATTTAGATACCTCACGATATATTATCATTTAAAGAAATGAGATTTCTAAGTGTAAAATAATTTTTGAATCACAACTCCCGTATATCTTCATCTAATTTGAATATATGAATATACGAAACAAAATATGAAGTATCTAAAACATTTAAAAAAAGGTAATTAAGAAAGATAATGGGAGCTTTCTTTAGTTTGAAAATTGTAGTCTGCTGTTCCTTGTTTCAAAATCATTCATCTATAATGTGATTACTTGCTTTAAATGGAGGATGGCGATCGAAATTCATTGTTGAAAATTCTGTTTTCATATTTTATGTTATAAGTACTTATTAAAGTCACCATTTGCAAGGTTTAATCAAGCGTTGTATAATTATTTTAAAATTTCCCTTAACTTTTGGACAATATCATCTTTTTAGGGTCTTTTAAAAAATCACAAAATTCTTTTGGGGTGATATATATATATTTAAATTATGAAATATTAACATTTCTTTACGAATGGGAATTTTATTTTAATAAAAAATAAATTTATTACTGATAGTAAAACCTTGTGCGTTATAATACTTTATAATAAGACAATCTTCAACGTTGAAAATAAGGAAAATAATAAATTATTTAAAACCTGGTGGTTTATGAATGCACTGGAACTCCATTAACAACTAATATTATTTAGATTAATACTTTTTACAGAACGATGCAAATAAGTTTAGTTTAAAAATGTTGAAATTTAAGCATCGTTTTATTGAATTTTTAGCAATTAATAAAATTGATCATTTTTTCATTTGGAAATATGATATTTAGAGCAACATAAGGTAATATATACAAAAATTTATATGTAATGTATCAAATAAGAAAATAAAACTCTAGAAAAATAAAAAAAATAGTGTATTGAAATCAAAGAAAAAATTTATAAAAGTAAAAGGGCTTGAAAATAATAACACAAAAAATAAAAATTCCTAAAAGTCTTCGGCATTTATTAAAAAATAAAAGTTTAATGTAAAAATTTTAATAATTCCAAATTGCCTAGAGTTTCAGCCTTTACATATAACATATTCTCTCTATGTATTTTTATCTCTAAAGTAAAAATATACATAAATAAAAATTATTTAAATTCGCTTAACACATAGTAAGTCCATCATGCGAGTAACTTTTTAAATATTTTAAAATACTATAAGGAAACTTTTCAACCATTGAAAATGAGCAACGAATAAACTAAGCAGATGGGTGGAGACAATGATGTAATCTGAAGTGATTGTTGCCTTCGGAAACCTTGAAAGGTTAAATAAATGTAGAGTCCTTACTTCAGGATCCTGCAATAAGCTAATATTCGGTTTAGGAGATGATTAACATTTTTTCAAGGTTACCATGTGTCTACCCATTGACCTTGAAAATTACTTATGAAAATAATAATAATAAAGGGAGTGGGTGATTTTTTTCCCGTCTTGACGTAATAGCGGATTTAGGCATATTGTGGCCCAAGGCAGGGTACTTTGTTAAGCCCTGCTTTTATTAAACTCTTGAATACACACATTTAACATTTTTTTCATTTTTATCATGTCAGAACATGATGTTGTTTTTGGGATGAGTTTTATGGCGTCAACAAAAATTCGTAGGGAAAAAAATAAATATTTTATTATCTGCACGAGCATCTCAAAAAAATCAGCTTTTAATAACGCTTTGCCACTGCATTTACAAAAGCTCTGATTAAAAAAAATAAGTTAATGACTACAACAAATAAAACCTAGAAAAATGACATTATGAGCACATGATTATATGAAATGAAATAAATAGGAAATGGGATATTTTTAAAGCAATGAGGGACAAAGTTTTTATGATCATTTGCAACACTAAAGTGATTCATTCAATGAATAATAAAAAATATAATTTCACTCGCACGAGCACGTGGTGCTTGACCGTTCGAGAAATGATGTTATGACATGATACATTGAAATATGCATGGCAGATTTCATTTTAATCTTTATTTTTATTTAGATTGAACAAAACAAAAACAATCTTTGCATTTAAATATTAATAATTCAGCGCCACGAAAAAGAGTAATACTTTAATAATTTTCATATAAAGTTTTTACAGAACCTTAAATGATTACAATTCAGTTGTAAAGAATTGAAATTCAGTCTCTAATAATCTGATATTGAAGAAAAAATGTATACACTTTCGTTTACAAAGATTGAAATCAGCTTAACTCTACGTGGAGCACAATTTTTTTTATTTAGTCATTTTTAATTTAGTCAGAGTCATGTAGATTAAAATATAGAATTACGTTTTTTTATAATAATAGACTTTTGAAAAGACATTCGAACCTCTACTCCAAAACATTGTAGCGTAAAAATATGTTAGACATGATTTTTTGGTTTTGTCTTAGACCAAATTGCAGTCTTGCGAAGGAGAGGGCACTTTGTAACTGCGTTCTCATTATGCGTTCTCATGATTCTAGCATTTTATAGGTATGGAAACAAGCATCAATAATAGTAAAGAATAAATTGTTCGGTGTAAGATATTTTTAGTTAATTTAAATGTCTATTGAACTCGAATTTCTTAAAATATTATTACCTCAATGTTATAGGACGTCATGATCTTACTGAGGCGGAGGGAGGACCTCAAAAATGAGGATGAGAAGCTTCCGGTACGGTAGTTGGATATCACCACCCTGGCGGATACATAAAAAGGGGGGATCTGACTGTTCCCAACGATGAAGGGACATACTTCCCAAGGGAAGGGTTGTAACGTGGCCGGTGAGTGCCCTTAAGACTTATTACCACAGTTTGCGCCAGTGTTGCTATTGCGGCAGCCCAGTGTTCGGATTTTTCAATGTGCTTTCCGGTGATCAGATTTGTGAGTTTGAGGTAGGCATTATTGCGCCAGTCTTTACATTCTATAGTTCGTTTCAGGATCCGTGAATTGTATCAACTCCTATAACAGGAGATAAGATATGCGACCTTTTGACCTTGATCGTGGCCACCATTCACCTGGATTCATTTTCTTTTTTATCTCACTTCTATTTGAGTGAAATAAATATTTACTGGTGAATGAATACATTATTATGCGGAGAGTTTCCGTGTTTGAAGTTGAAAGCATGCATAATATATCATGCGATTTAGAAAACAATGCCAACCTAAAAATAATATTACGCGTATTTAAAAAATAACAATTCAGTATCGGAAATAATTTTTAAAGTAAGATTTTTTTATCAAAATGTTATCAATAGTAAAAAATACAGATGAAATATTTATAGGGGAGGGAATTGGTAAAGTTTGTTTGAAATTCTTCACAGAAATTAAAAAAACAAGATTATAAATTTTATTTAATTTTTATATTTAATAAATAAAATATAAAAAATTTGGAAAAAGATTAAATGCGTGGAAAAATCTCATTAAAATAAAATGGATGTCATTCAAAAACTAATTTTTAAAATCGTGAAAAAAATAAATTTTGTGCCATTACGTGTTCCGAAATTATTCAGGAAAGACTAAAATTTTGCAAAATATTTCCTAATTTTTCTAGGGAACTGCTGGGAAAAAATCTTAGAGAGTCAAAGTTACAGTTATTACAGAAAGTAAATGAAAACGCTTGCAATAGAGAAGTTAAAGTGTTTTTGAGTTAAAATATAAGTTGACCAAAAATAATTTCATGAACTTGGTTAAAGTGAAAGTTGTTATTTTGCAGCAGTTCCATTATTCTTTTTTCCCTTATGGATAAAAGATGGCGATGCCTGATTATATACGCATCCCATAGATCATTGCGATTGTCATTATACTGAGATGAGATGCTGTTCTGTGAAGGTGTGCGCGGGTGAATATCTTGTCTTGTCTTCGAGTTTTGTGTGAAATGTGATCATTAAAGAAATGTTCCGAAAACATGGGTCCTCTTGCTTAAACTGCACGGATCTTAATGATCTTCATTCCACTACAAAATGAATTTCCATAATATAACAAATAGGGGAAGAATTTTTATGTCTTGTATTTTAAGATTTTGTCAGATTTTTATTCGCCTCGATTGTGGATGCTTCGCCGTTTCATTCATTTTCGATATATTATAAAAAATAGGGAAATTATGAAAATACATAATTAATACTATAGTGAATATTACCAAACATATAATACTATAATAAATATTACCAAACATATTTATATTATTATAGTAAATATTACCAAACATATAATACGATAGTAAATATTATCAAAAATATTTATAATATTATAGTAAATTTCACCAAACATATTTATAATACTATAGCAAATACTATCAAAAAAATTTATAGTACTACGAGGGCAAATCAAATAGTCTTTGCACCTTTTTTAGTGCGTTTTTTGCGCCTTTTTTTAGAATACAAAGCGAGCATATACATTCCCAGCAGTGAACGTTCCTTGAACCGTACCAGCCGTAACCGCCTTTTGCTCCGATGAGCGGCGCTACTATCCGTCATTGAAGATGGCAGTTGTTCTTCAGACGTCCACAGTTTATGAGCAGCGAAGTGTTGTTCGTTTTCTATATAGCGAGGGACAACCCCCCATAGCAATTCATAGGGAAATGTATCCCACATATGGGTGCAACCATCAATGCCAGCAGTTATTGTTCCACACTGACTCGTCTGCGGGAGGTCATCAGAAAGAAGTGAATAGGGATTCGCGATGTGGACAACGTGGTTATCCTCCACGACATAGCAAGGCCAAATGTGGCAGTCCAGACCGTCCCTAAACTCCAATCATTTCACTGGGAGAATCTGGAACACCCACCTTGCAGTCCAGACCTTGCCCCTAGTGATTTTCACGTTTTCGGTCCACTGAAGAAGTTTCTGGCAGGACAGAGATTCACATGTGGCGAAGAAGCCAAGAACGCGATCCGACAATGGTTCCTCAGGCAGCCGGAAGAATTCTACCAGAGGGGGATCTTTAATTTAGTGCTGCGATGGGACAAATGTCTGAACCGGTGTGGTGACTATGTGGAGAAACAATGCAAGGTACATTGTACACTACGTATATTTGTAAATATCTGTATGTACCTGTTTTTGGCGAATAAAAAATAGGCGCAAACATTTTTTTTTTTTTTGATTTGCCCTCGTGTAGTAAATAATACGAAACATATTTTCATTTGCTTTTCAAAATTAAACCTCCACCATTTACTGCACAAAGTCAATTTATATGCAATAATTAGTCCCGTGGGGAGGAAGTGTAGAATCAGAATTTTATTTTAATGTTTTCCTGCAACAGCTATATTAAAAATTTGGGGCAGGAAAAGCTGAACTTAGCCACTTGCCTGACTATCACGAGTTATCTCGGGGTCGTATGTATTGAAGTTAATTTATTACCCCGAGAAAACACGAGCGAGGCAGAATTTGTCAGAACGATTTGTTTTATCACGGTTTTATTCGGCCTGGAATAAAGGAAAGGAAATATGCAGCTCTGATTTGCAGCTTAGCCGAGTTTTGTTGATTTGGCGGCTCTTTTGGCGGGATTGGTCACGTGATTTCCCAATTTTATAGTATACTTCGGCTTGTGGATTAGTAATGCATAAAGAAGGATAGTTGATTTGAAAGTAAGTAAAACAATGGCGATGATGCAAGATAGCGAAAGCGATGATTTTTAGATAGTGATTATGAAGAGGTGGACATTGAAAATAGTGGAAGTAAATTCTTCTGTGTGTAGCCTTAGTAAAGACGATAGTTCAAGCGGTTCAGAGTTGGACGATTTGCCAGCAGCTCTTCAGGGGTGTTCAATTCAGAAAACGAAGTTGCCACCTGCTCCTGTTCGTTTTACTTTTACTGCCGATGCAGGTATGAATATCAATATTGGCATCCATAGAGTTTTGGAGTTTTTCCATAAATAGTTTGATAATGAAATGAACGACTAGATATCAGGGTACAGAATGTCAGGTATCACTTTGTGTTGTCCCTTATTTCCAAAAACTATCATACTAAGACTAATATTTATTTTTTTACATTTGCCCGAGATAACTCGGGGTAGTACACTAATATGTTGTGACTAATGGCACTTGCCGTGGACAAGTCCCGCTGATACGATCAGCAGATTTTAAGCCTAAGAAATGCGCCTCTTTGTTTTACAAGAAGCGCCATCTAGGGCCAAGAATTCGACTTAGCTACCCATACGTCACAACCCTTTTTAGGGGGCGGACTACATTCATGCAAAGTCGTTCATTCATCTCAGATCGTAATTTAGACCTGGAACAGAGAACGACCACCTCAGACCCTGTACCCCCAGTGATATTACTCTCGACATGGAGGACTTTGCGACCACGGGCAGATTTAACGAGCGCCAGCCATCACACACTCGGGAAATCTTTTGGCCGGTGAGTTTCGAGCTCGCAACCTAAGAAGTACGAGTCCAACGCTCTACCAACCAGGACATTTAGGCCCTTGTACATTAATATTAAAACTAAATGCTTTTACACCTGAAAAAAATTAAAAATTCAACTTAAAACCTACATATTTTTATTTTGTCTCGTTTCCTAGTATCTAATAATAAGTTAAAAAACTATGATTGTTTTAAAATTTTATTTAAAAAAATCTGTAAGGAAAGCGGTTAATAAAATAAAGAATTGTGTCAAACATACATATTAAGAAGTAAAATGAGTATAAATTAGTTGAATAATAAAATAAATAAATTTATACAAAAAGTTCCTAAGTTCATTTAAAGTCTTTTATAATTACCTAAAGGAAAAATAATCTATCTAAAAAACGATAAAATTAGATTTTTAAAACGACGAAATCCGCAATTCTTTTGAAATGGGTCAGGTCTGCTTAAACAAAAATGAAATATTCTGAAGAAGTTCCTCATTACATTGCTAAAACAAATATATTTTTTTAAAAAATAAGAATAAAACGCGATGACCATGACGTAAACGAAAAAAAAATTGTATCTGATAATGTATTTAGATTTAAAGCAATGTAACTGATTTTTCAGAACAATCGGGGGACTATCAATAAGAGAAAACTTCAAATGCCAATTGTATCTTATCTGCATATTTAAAAAATAAAATAATAAAGGAAAGAAAATAAATTATGCAACTTTTTTTTTCAAAAATGACAAACTTGTCCTTGGTTGTGCTGTTTAAAATTTCCAGTTGTTGAAATTTTCTCTTTCTTTATTCTTCTTTAGATGGAGAGATGACATCTAGCGATAGAAAATGTTTGGTTTTACGCTTGATTTAATATTCTTTTTCTTTTTATTCTTTTAAATTTGCATCTGCCTGCGCGACTTCGAGCAATTACTTCCTGATTGTCGTTATCAAAATGAAAAGTTGTTGCAGAGCTTTCCACAAGCATGACTCATTATCATCGTCTAAACGGTCTTTTAGCGACAACAACATATACTTGTACTTATGAGTCAGACTATTGAAATTCAATTCAAAATGACGCGCATCATGACCCTATTGCCTAGATCTGATTGACAAAAATAATTTGAGAAATAAAACGGAATTCTCTCAAAACACAATGTATTTTTTTAAATACTTTCTTCTATTGAATAAGAATGCATATTATGGAAACAATAAACCAGAAATTTACGTCTTTATTAGAAACGCTCATATGAACGAAAAACAGAAATTAAGCAATAAGAAAATTAAAATAAAAGATTAAAAGGAAATCTGCTATGCACATTTCAATGCATCATGTCAGAACATCCTTTCTTGAACGGCCAAGCACCACGTGCTACAAGTTATTGTATTTTTAATTACAAGTTAATTGTTAAGTTAAATTGTATTTTTATTCATTTTAATGGTTTCATTGAATGAGTCACTTTAGTATTGCAAACGATCATAACAAATTTTATCTCGCATTTATTGTTTAAAAAATATCCCGTTTCCTATTTATTTCATTTCACATTATCGCATGCCCAAAATAACATTTGTTAGGTTTTGTTTTCTGCAGTCTTTAACTTATTTTTTTTAATCAGAGCTTTCGTAAATGCAATGGCAAGGCGTTATTAAAAGCTGATTTTTTTGAGATTCTCGAGCAGATAATAAAATGTTTATTTTTCGACTACGGATTTTTGTTGACGCCAAAAACCCCATCACACACACACACACACACACACACACACACACACACACACACACAC